>JALBXZ010000102.1:0-147174 GCA_027580255.1 Therioaphis trifolii
CATCTTCTAGCTAAAAACCTTTCTATGGTTATATACTTGGGTAAATGTGTGTCTTCTTGTCGAAGCTGCCACTCATGTGCTGTATTCTGGTCTAAACACCTTAAAACAATGGTAACTAACCATGCGTCCCACTGCTCTATTGGCTGACCTAAGGCCTTAAGCGCAGCTACATGACATCCGATATGTGAGTGCAACATTTGTAGTGCTTCTATGGAAGCGGTCTCTACACGAGGGGCATCAAGAAGCGCTCGTATGTGTGTCTGTATCACGAGGCTTCTGTTGTCATATCTCTGCTTGAGTCGTTCGGTAAACACCTCATAATTTCCATCGACCATCGGAATAGAACTAACGATATCTAAAGCTGGGCCAGTCAAACAGGATCTTAGATAGTATAATTTTTGCGCTGAAGTAAGTCCCTCATCATTGTGAACTAGTGCACAAAAAACATCATAAAATGCTTCCCAGTTTTCAATATTACCATTAAATGTGGGCAATGGAATAGGTGCTAATCTGACACGGTTTGTATTACTTGACGATCCAAACGATGCATTAGGGCCTACAGTACTTGATGAGCTTCGGGTATTGATAATTTCTTGCATTTGAGATCTTGTCTCGAAGTAGTTCTTTTCAAATGACGCTCGTTCTTCTTCTTCCCTTTCCGGATCTTCTGAAATTAACTCAATTTCGGATTGAACTGCGTCAAACTTTTTATTTATATTAGGCAATTCTTCTTGTCGAAATTCAAGGAGAGAAATTGACTGTTCATTATGGTCAAACTCTTTAACAAATTTACGAAGTCGTGTTAGTGAGGCCTTAACCACTCCACGTTTTTTTCTTAATGCGATCATTTGTTTTTCATTATCTTCATCGAGAGGCATAATGAAGAATAATATACGATGCTGACTTAATCCAATACAATTACGGCGAAGTACTAATACACACGAGTATACGCACGTATACAGTAATATTATATTATCGCAGATCTCAATAAATACAACAAAATAAGAAATATACAATAGTAATTAATGAGTTCTAAACGGTATTTAGTTGACCTAGTTATTTTGTTGTGAATTTTGTATAGTAAAATAATTCGATTATTTCACTCGAGTATTCTTGTTTCGCATACAAAAAGTATAAATTGGCAATTATAATTATCACATATTAATAACAATGAAAATAATAGTTACGCATAACTCTTAGATAATAAGAAATCACGTCGAGGTCACCAATGTTCGGGCCGGGTACGGAACAATAATAGGCCGTGACGCCCGGTCACCAAAATACTTCGCACGCTACAACTCTCACACCGACCGACCTGTGTAAAGGCGTGTATGTATGTATGTATAGCAACTCAAAGGAAGTGGACGGGGTCGCCGAGCAAAACCAGAGAGTGCTAGTGTGAGGTGCGTATATATGTTGGTGTGTGCAGTGTGCTTAATAACTAATGAATAGGTAACTGGTAAAATAAATGGTAACTCAATTTGGTAATAATAGGTAGGTAATATAATATAATAAAAAAGGTAGATTACGGCCCTTTTGGCCCAACAAGGTAAAAATATATAATAATGATAGTTGCCGGTTCAGCACAACCAAATAATAAATAATATAAATAAAATGGTAATATAATAACTCACAAATTTGTCGGTGTAACGCTGGCCAGCCGCTACCTACAATAACTATAATAGTTGTACATACAAATATAATAAAATAATAATAAAATGCAGGTAATAGCACACACAAAGTATAAAACTGCCAGGCGATTCGCGCCCGGGTGACAAGAATAATAATAATTATAAAATGTGGCGATTAGCGCTCACAAAGTATAAAAAACACTGCGATTCGCGCACCGGGAACAAAAATATATTATATTAAAATACACATGGCGATTTGCGCACGTCGGTGTAGTTTCGCCTTGTTGCAGCGAACAAAAATTGACAACTGCCGTATCGCGGCGGCTTATGCTTGCCGGCCGCCGTCGCGACCTAATCTGCATATTATATAATTTGGATTACAATATAAATAAATAACCTTTATAATAATAATAACATATAGATAAACAATAATAATGTGTGCGTTCGTGTGTGTGTATGTGTGTGTCGGACGGCCGGTAATCGCGTAATTGCGTAACTGCGATCGTGTGACACGTTCGTATTTTATGAGTTGTACTCTTTTCAGTGGGGCGTCAACACATCGCAAATGCTTATTTTTGCCAAAATTGTCTCCTATTGCTTTTAACATTGTTGCATCATTATCTGTCACAATAGCTAAAATTTTAGACTTAGGTATATCCCACAAATTTAATAAATTAATAAGCTCATGATAAACATAGTTAGCCGTATGAGATTGTGATAACTCAAAAATCCCTAATGCAGCCGAACATAATTTTGATGAGTGGATAAAGTGTACTGTAATCCCAAGATAACTTTTAGTAGTCATCATTTCTGACCAAATATCCATAGTTATAGTGATGTCATCAACTTCTTTTAAAACATTTTTAAAGCTTAGTGACACAACATCATACCTCTGTTGGATTCTAGCTTTAATATTATTTCGAGTAGGGACGTTAAACAATGGTGCAACTTCTTTCATAAGTTTTATAAATCCAATATCCTCAACAACTGATAATGGTTGATTATCTTTACAGATGAAATATACAATGGCTTCAGTAATTCGAGTATGTTTCTGTCCACCGCCTGTTAAGTGTATTTACACAAAATATTAAAATATTTATGTGGTGTTAAAAAAACAGTTCAAATAGATATTTACTTGAAAAACTGGACATCTTTTTTAGTGACCATTCCAGAGTAGGCTGCTTTGTAAACTTTTCTGCAATATTTAAGGAGCTGTTTCTGCTCACAGATGGCGTGGAAGTTGACAAAGATACATCTGAGGACAATGTGTTCAGAGTTTCTTCACTCAGTGACTCTGGATCATCGACATTGTTTTCAGTATCAATTAAGCCCAAAGATATGTTTCTAGTAAATGAACTAGTGGCCTGTTAAAATAATTATACTTAATATACTTGTATAATCAGGGGTTAAACAAGGTAGGAAAAGTCCTCCTACCCCTAAAGGTGGTTAAAAAGAGTCTCCTTTAGCAAATTATTCCTATAAATAATACCTATAAATACCTAATACCTATATTTATATATTACTGGAAATAAATAATTTAATTAAAAAGATACAAAGGTCAAAGAACACAATCATGCATTTTTACTGCAAAAAGTATTGTATAAAATGATGTTATTAAAAATACACTTACCTTTTCTTGAATATTTGGAGATTTCAAATTGTTTTCTTTGGGTAACTTATGTAATTTCTTTATGTGTCCCATCAAATTTGAAGTATTACCAGAAGTTTGCAATGTTTTACCACATATTTTACACATTGCAGTTTGATTTTTTTTTTTCAAAGTATATCCACACTAGTGATCTAGGTTTTGACATGTTTTTAGGCAAGTTTAAACGAAATAGTAAATAATTGTATTATTATAAGTATTCGGTATTCATATAGTCTGTACGAAGGTCGACGAATGCACATTAACACAAATGTATAAATGAGTAAGGTGATGACAAAATAACAGACAAGGACAAGACAGTGAGAACTAGAATAGAATTACGAGTACGTACGATTGTACGACTGTACGACAGACGACTGACGAAGTGACGAGTGACGAGTAGACGACGGTCGAAAGCGGATAGAATCACAAATTCACACTGGTACTAGTACATTACTACATTAGACGTATCGCCTGTATCGGCTGTATCGCCTGTATCATTACCAGACACCAGTATATCACGTATTTGATAATATAGCTATTTCTATATTTAGATATAGACATGTAGTCCATTTATAAATATTAAATACCAATCTATTATTTATATTAAGATTTACGATAAGATTCTACATTTCTACGTCTATAAGAGTGACACACTCAACTATCGTGTATTTGCGTTTACAACACACATAGGTTGATTATTATTTATAAATTAACATTTTTAAGTTCGTCTTAGTATTTATTTTTATATTTTTAGATAACATCGAAATCAAAACATCGGTAAGGCTTTATCATCGATGCTAGATATCGAAGCTAAAACATCGATGTCAAATATCGATTATTTTTTCTTAAAATATCGATGTCTTTAAAACATCGATATTTTCTTGCCATCCCTAGTATGCATACATTTATATCATACGGTTTTGCCATTCTACACTTCCTTCATTAGTGAAATAATCCATAAATTTGGCTCGAACATTATCTGCTACTCGTATAGCGCGTCCAGTTGTAGATCCAGTTAAATTTGACAGGGGTGCTGTAAAAAATGTATCTTCATAACTGTAGCCATCTCGTGTTCTTACATAATTGTGAACAGGGGCGAACGCAGGAAAAAATTTCGGGGGGGGTTTTTGAAAAAAATGTTCATAAATATCATACTGTATTAGGTACTCTTTATTTAAGGTATTTATAGTATACGAGTATACAGAATAGATATATATATATATATATATATATAAATTATTAATTATTAAATTTTTTTTGTTGGTGGACGATTTATCTGAATCCACATCAATCGGAACTAAGGTAGTATTTTTATTTACTGGTTTAAAAAACTTTAAAATTGAACTCATTTTTAATTTTTGTATTTGCGTTTAATATTACGTTATACAAATACGTCAATCAAAACTTTAATGATTAATGGTACAGCGAGATAAATCGTGTATTCGTTGGCGGTGTGATTTAAATAGAATAATGAACTAACTAGAATTATCTAGATTCTTGATAATACTGGTCGTTACTCGTTCCGGTCGTTGTGAATTTCCCGTAATGTGTCGATGGCGGCGATAAGTACACTCGTCGACATTACGTAAGTATATCATCGAATTGGTGGCGACTGGTATCGATAAGTTATTTTTTTAAAGTTTATAACATATTCACTGCGACACTGAATTATCATGTAGTATAATGATAATTTTATTATAACATACATTTACAAACCACAGTAAACTTTTAAATAACTAATACATTTGAAGGTCCGGTAATTTTTTTTATTCCCAACATTTCGGGAGGGGTTTAATCCCCCAAAACCCCCCCCTGCGTTCGCCCCTGATTGTGAAGTACGCAAATTGCTTTCACAATGTATTCTGCAAAATCGATGTTCACGTCTAGTGGCCGATGTAATATACGCCATTTATTACTCATAATACCAAAAGTACACTCAATGTATCTTCGTGCTAAAGTTAAGCGATAGTTAAATTTTTTTTTTTCGTACGATAATAACTTTCCACCGTATGGTCTCATTAAGTTCTCCAACATACCGAAAGCTTCATCAGATACTATGACATATGGCAATGTGGTTTCATCTGAATTGTTAATAGGACTTGGATCAGGAATATTCAACGTTTTTTCAGTTAGTTTTGAATATAAAGTGGATTCTTTGAAAATTCCCGAGTCACTATTCTTGCCATTAGCACCAATGTCAACCCAAGTAAAACAATAGTTAGCATCGCATAATGCCAATAAAACAAGCGAAAAAAAATGTTTATAATTATAATAAAGCGAACCAGAATTTTGTGGTTGTATCATACGTATGTGTTTCCCGTCTAGTGCTCCAATGCAGTTAGGAAATTTTGCATGTATTTCAAATCCTTTAGAAATTTCTATCCACTTCTCCTCGGTGGGTTCAGACATGACCGTATTTTTCAATTTTCTCCAAATCACTTCACAAACACGATGAATAATAACAGACGCAGTAGACTTTCCAATCTTATATTCCTAGTGTAACTCACTAATAGAACTCCCACTTGCTAAGTATCTGTAAAATCTGTAAAACTATTTTTTAAATTTATGATATTTTTATCCGTTTTAGGGGCAACATTACAAAAAAAATGGAAAAGTCTTCGTGATAACTATGTAAGAGAAGCAAAGAAGTGCAAAATTGTTAAATCAGGATCGGGAGCATCTAAAAAATCAACATATTTACATTTTGAGAGATTATGATTTTTGCAAAAGTCGATTGAAAAAAATATTACTGAGAGTAGTTTCTGCTCAGACGACGAAAATCCAAAAAGATCTGCCGATACAAATGATGAAAATGAGACTTTCAAATCTCCTAATAACATCCAATATAGAAGCACAAAAAAATTAAAACTTAGCCCAGCTGACGAGCATTTTGCTAATTTACTAGAAAGAAGTATAGCTCAAAAGCAAGTTCCAGAAAAACAAGAAGATGATGAAGACAAACTATTTTGTTTGTCCTTATTAAAAGATATCAAAAAAGTACCAGAAACCAAACGTCTGAAACTCAAAATTGATATATATAATTTAATACTACAAAATCAAGCAATATCACCACCTAGTAGATATCACTCTCCAATGTATAATCAGCAATACATGCCAAGTAATATTGGATACCCAAACTATGATACTACTACATCATATGACACACATGCACGCAGACATCATCAAGATTATACTACTATAGAGAAAAACAATTATCAACATCAACTGACTTCATCATCTTTAGCTTCTCCAACACCATTGAATGTCAGTGAAGTTTCTCAAGAATCAATTATGGATTTATTTGAAGAAAATTATTAAAAAGTTATAAAAAGTACTAAATACAATTTTTAATATTATTTAAGTAAATTTTCATTAATTAATAAATAAGTTTTCATTTTTAAAAATGTTTTTAGTTTCAAAGAATATTTTAAATTAAAGTAATTTGTTATATTTGTAAAATACAAATTAAAGTAAAATGCAATACCTGATTGCACTTTCATCAGCCGTAATTTCTCCCTTTATTAGTTCCAATAAGTCATCAAAGGATTGAATAGACATCCTGAAGTAATTGAAAAATTTTGGTTCATAATTCCTAAGACTTAGATAAAGCGTAATGTATAAACTTGAAGTAAGTCTATTTTGTAAAATAGGATGAACCCATTCGTGCTTTTTGTCTACGACGCTGTCTTCTTCGATACAGTATCCATAAACAAATTGCATCTGAAATGGCCATCTTCGATTGAATACTGTATTCGACTGATTATGATATAAACATTATAAACGCGCGCTCAGCGCGTAAATTCGGTAAACATGTGAACAGTGGTAACAATGTCAACGCGCGTTTAACGCCTTTCATGTGAACTAGCCCTAACACATAGGTACCGGGCGGCGGCGACAAGCTTACAAATTGCCTAAATGTTGCCCCTTATTAAATAGTCACGAGCAGGCCCCTAAATTGTAGACGAAACCGAAATAATATTAACACGCAGAATAGGCTCGAAATTGATCAGAGCTATAGGGAAAATTACTATACCAATAATAATTAATTATAACGAAACACTCGTAGATTTTCATGTCGTGAGATCACGATTCCCAACAATAAAACACGGAATATTATGACACACGTTTTTACACGACCACTAGGTTATAGATATCGCAAATAACACAGTGCTGATATCACCACACGTGAACGAATATAAGATAATAAAAAATTGTTATAAATTAAATGCAATCGGAAACAATAGTTTCTATGCCCATAGCAAATAAAATTGTTGAAAGTCATAATATATTAATCGGAAAACAGGAACTAGACAAGGACGTTTACTGTGGAGAAGAAGTTAGCTCAGTTAAAAATGGCAGAGTAGCTATAAGCATTTTAAATATATCCGAACACGATACAGAGATATACGATGACTATGTCGTAGGCATATAGTCAAATCAGACATTTTACTAAATGCCTAGGCATATAGTCAAAGAATTACAATTTTATGCAATTTCACTATCCGCCTAGACATTTAGTCAAATGCCTAGTCATTTGATTAAATGACTAGGAATTTAACTAAATGCCTATATCAAGCCAGGCAAATAATCAACGATATTTTCTATTATTTAGTATTATTTTATTACAGTGGAACCTGTATATAACGGACAGTAAAAACGCGTAAGTATATGAAATGTGTTTAATTTCGTGTCCTTCGGTTAGGTATACACATTTATAATTACTTTTGTTACAATACATTTTTTATATAAACGTATAAAGTAGTGAGTACAATGTATTTTTATTATATAAAAATAAAAGTTCCATTGGTTTTTACCATGGAAAATCAACCTAGGTACGTAGGTATGAGAACCTTATCTATACTCGTATTGAGTGCCGTGGAACAAATTATTTAGATTTTAACAAATTATTGAGATCAATTTATGACGAGCAAGATAAAAATAAAACTGTGGACTCAGGAAGACTATGACAAAGCTCTAAACGAAATCAATGATGCAAAACTGAATCTAGGTAAAAGTAAAACTCAAAACCAATATTATTTATGTCGTAAATATGATCTGATTGAAGTAGGAAATGTTAAACATATTATTTTTAAACCAAAAACTAAAACTGAAAATATTATTTATGTAGTACTTCATGAAAATTATTTTGAAAAAATTGAAGAAAGCCATAAAGCAACTGGTCATGGTGGAAGGGATAAAGTTGAGCAGTATTTAAAAAATAAGTAAAATCTTCCTTGAACTGCAATCCAAATATTTATTAATCTGTGTACAACTTGTAACTTAAAAAAATCAAAACCTTGTAAAGGCGTCGTTGTAAAACCAATAATAACGGCAGATTTTAATTCAAGAGGGCAAATTGACCTTATTGATTTCCAATCAACACCAGATGGGAATTTTAAATGGGTGATGAACTATCAGGACCATGTGACCAAATTTTTATATCTTCGACCACTTACTTCAAAACGAGCCACAGAAGTTGCACACGAACTTTTAAAAATTGTTTTGGAACAAGGTGCACCTCAAATTCTTCAGTCTGATAATGGGAGAGAATTTACAGCGAAAATAATTGAAGAATCGGCAGAATTGTGGCCTGACTGTAAAATAGTACATGAGCGGCCACGGCACCCTCAGAGTCAGGGATCTGTAGAAAGATCAAATCATGATGTTGAAAACATGTTACGAGCTTGGGTCGTAGACAATAAAAGTACCAAGTGGTCAATCGGAGTTTATTTTGTACAATGGCAAAAAAAACATTTCGCATCATCGAATTTTAGGTTGTTCGCCATATCAAGCCTTATTTGACACTGAAGCAAAAGTAGGTCTTAGTTCTACTAGCTTACCTGCCGAAATCATTCAAAAATTATCAAATGATGACCTTGAAAATATTTTACAAGAAAATTCAGAAAATAATAATATTGACAATATGCCTCCAAAGATAAAAATTTCTAATGTAAATAATATCTGCAGTGTGTGAAAAATCAGGCAGTGAACTCCAATGTACCATGTGTAAAAGAAATATTCATTCTGATAGTTGCAGTTATTCTATAAATAATAGTAATGACATTGAAAATATTTGTCTGCTATGTAAAAATGAAAAACAGATAAAAGTTAACCGCATTGAATCTCACGAACGACAAACAATCGCAGCGAAAAAAATGGCAGAAAATAGTGAAAAACTATTTAAAGAACTAAAAGTTGGTGATCAAGACCGAGTACTCTCGATACGCAAAATATAAATGGATTAGTGATAGACATTCGGAACGGCGTTTACCAAGTTGGCACAGCAGTTGGTAAAATAAAACATTGGTGTTCCAGAGAAGAACTTCAACTAGTTTCAAATAATGGTCTAGAATACAGTGAAGTACAAAAAGACAAATTTGTGTCTATACGTGAAGCCGTAGCAAACTTATCAATTTTCAACGGTCAAGGTTTTGTTAAATGTAACTGTCAAGCAGGAAAGCGGCAAAGTCAAACCAGTCGGTGTTTATGATTTAAAAAAAATGGTAAATGTTCCAGAAAATGCCATAAAACAATAACATGTAACAACAAGTAATAATTAAAAATCAAACAAATTGTAAAAAAATGCGTATGTCTTACGAAGGACACGAAATTAAACACATTTCATATACTTACGCATTTTTACTGTCCGTTATATACAGGTTCAACTGTAATAAAATAATACTAAATAATAGAAAATATTGTTGATTATTTGCCTGGCTTGAAATAGGCATTTAGTTAAATGCCTAGACATTTAATCAAATTACTAGGTATTTGACTAAATGTCTAGGCGAATAGTGAAATTGCATAAAATTGTAATTCTTTGACTACATGCCTAGGCATTTAGTAAAATGCCTGATTTGACTATATGCCTACGACAACTACATAAACAGAATAACTTATCATTATGAAACCGAATTTGACGCTCATTACGTTAATATCGAAAATTAGAGATGGAGAATTTACGTAAAAAAAAATATCGGTAAATTTACCGGTACATTTTACTGTAAATTTACCAATAATGTGGTAAAAATGGTAAAATAGCTAAATCTAACAAACTATATAAACAATAACAAGTATATAAATTATAAATATTACAAATGATAATATCACAGAAGTTCCTTTTTCGGTTTACCTACTTTGGTCCAACCTGTTTATTATATTAAAAAACAAAACAAATTATAATAATTTTAAAACTTTAACTATTAAAATTTTAAAACAAACATAAATCTCTATTGTTGAGTTACAAATTGAAATATTGTAAATATGAAAAGTTGTTAAGATTAAGTTAGAGTTTGAACATTGGTCATTATTCAAATTCATCCCATTCTGAACGTGAAGAAAAGCTTTCTGAGTCAATTGAATCATTCACCAAATTATCTGTGTCCCATTCTTCTTCGTCTGAACTAGAACTAGGGTCATGCATTTCACCAGTGGTTTCACTTGTGTTTAACATAAAACTGCTAGTTGATGGTTCTTGCTCTGTTGGTGAGAATAATGTTTGCTCTTCAGTTGTTTCTGGCGTTTCTTGGCCGAACAAAATATAGAAAATATGATTAGTACCACGGTTTAAGATTTATCTTAAACCATGATTAGTACTTTATTCATTATTGTATGGTTATCATTTGATAAAAATATATCTCTTTACAATTCAGACTAGGCGTTTTCGATTTCATTTGATTAGAGGGGTCACACAACATTTTTTTTTGGTAAAAAATAATTTACCGGTAAAAAAAAAATTGGTAAAATTTACGGTAAATTTTTATACCGGTAAAAACTTACCTGGTAAATTTACTCCACTCACATCTCTATCGAAAATACTAATAATCCAGATCGTATAACACAGGTATGCAAACTAGTCAAAGCCGACCACATGAGCGCGTTAGAAAGAGATTCTATTTTTAAAATTTGCAAAGAATATGCTGAGATATTTTATTAAGAAGGAGATAAATTAACATACACAAACGCAATTGAACACACGATTGAATGAAAACTAAAAACCCAACCAATATATCAACGACCCTATTATATTATACTTAAATATGTTCATGTTATAAATCTTCATAATTCATCTTATTTAATATCATGTAATGTTGATTTATTTTTATTTTTAAGCCATACGAAAAAAAACAACCCTATAGGTTACAGTTTAGACAACAAGCCGAGTTAAATAAACAAATAACTAAAATAGAAAAAGAGGATATCATTCAACCGTCATTAAGCCCTTGGAATGCACCCTTATTATTAGTAAAGAAAAAGATTGACAATTCAGGCGATCAAAAATATAGAATCCAGTACGTGTTTGACCACCGACCAAAGCACACGTGTGTTTTGCATATCGTATTTCTTAGCTCCCGATAGCAGTATTAATACACGATCACACAACAATTAACAACAATACAGGTATGTAATCTTATCTCACTCGGAACCGCAATATTTAATTAGGTCCGATCGGTGGTTCACCGCGGCTTAATTAAAACAATAAAATGTCTACGGGCACTCTACTAAATATGAATTTCCAAGATTTATCACAATCATCACCACAAGTTAAAACTAACAATTCTAAAACATTCGCTGAAACAACTGCCAACACAATGTTTCCCAAAAAAGAACAAGCTATTATACTAAACACTATAAACGAAATACCACAAATCGAATACGTAAAAGCATTCAGCAAAATAACACCACCAAAAAATATCACCTTCGCCTCTCGCATATCTAACAACAGGTTTTGTATCTATTTTAGAGACAAAAATACTGTCGACGAACTAATACAAAACCACGCATATATATCCGTTAATGACAACCAAATACCTTTTCGCCGACTAGTCAACCCAGCAAAAAGATTCATAATATCCAACGCTCACCCGATAATTCCTCATGAAGTAATCACTGAACATTTATTAATTGAAAATATTAACACACTGTCACCAATTTCTTTCTTAAAAGCTGGCTTCCAAGACGAACTTGCTCACATAAGTAGTTTTAGGCGACAAGTATATGTACACCCAGATGATATAGCAAATGTTCCCGGATCGCTAATAATTAGATACGAAAATATAGACTTCAGAATTTTCCTAACTGATGATACACTCACGTGCTACATATGCAAACAAACTGGCCATATATCTAATTATTGTAAAAAAGAATCAAATTCTACGGCCTCTTGCAAAAATAACATACAAAAACCGTCAATAGATGAAAACAACCTAAATATCGACTCAAACTCTACACTAGAAAATAATAAAACTGAAGAAAATGCAACCAACAACCCAAAAAACTGTCACAATCCAAACTTACTAAGTCAACCTAAGAATACCTTAAGCCTACCTAATATACAAATCAAGAGTCTCCTCCACCATCAAGCTGCCCTACATCACCAACTATATCGGAACAGCCCGATTTACACCAAAACAATCAAAAACCAGAACAACCCAAAAACTTAATAAGCAAATTGATAGAATCAAAAAAACTAAAGAAAAATTACAGGAGCCAAATAAAAAAATTAAAAAAAGCAATTCACTAGAAAATATAGCTAAAAACATTGATGACCCTTTTATATCTGCCCAAAGCTTATTTTCGGAACATGAAGAAATCACCATCTCCTTTTCCCAATTTAAATACATCATAGAAAACTTCTCAAACAAAACAATCAACATTCACACACTTTGCGATGAAATAAATGTCAGTATACCTACAATATTAAAAACTATCGAAATAGTTAGACCAATGATAAATGACCGAGCTGCAAAAATTAAACTTACCAAATTATCAAACTTATTATTTCAATCAACACCGCAAGAATAATACTAATTAAAATAGCTTATACCATTATGAATCTAAACCAAAAAGAAATACTCACAAAACACAAATTACTACAGTGGAACCTAAATGGTTTCTATAAAAAAATTAACGAACTCAAAATATTAATAGCTGAACATTGTCCTGACTTTATATGTTTACAAGAAACCAATTTTACCGATAAAACCCATAGAATATTATGCAACTATACAGGCTACAACAAAAATAGAACTAACGGATTAAGGGCTAGTGGAGGTGTCGCAATATACGTCAAAACAGCTTTACCCAGCAAACAAATAAATATAATAACACAACTTGAAGCCATCGCCATTTCTGTACAGCTTAATGAATCAAATTTAAATATATGTAATGTATATTTACCCAATCAAAATAAAATCGAACTATCAGATATTGAAAATATTACGAAACAACTACCAAAACCATTTATAATATTAGGAGATTTTAATGCTCATAATAAAATATGGGGATCTGAAAAAACAGATCGTAGAGGCAAGATATTTGAAAAATTATTAGAAAACGATAATATTATCCTGCTTAATGACACATAACCTACTCATATTAATTTTGCCAACGGAAATTTTTCCTATATTGATCTAACAATGTGTTCATCCACTCTAGCTCAAAGACTTAAGTGGCAAACTTTACCCGATATATATAACAGTGACCATCTCCCAATAATAACATATTTCATGACCAGGAGAGGAAACACAAATAAAAATAAAAGTAGAAGATGGAATCTAAAAACGCCTAACTGGACATTATACAGCGATATTGTAGAAAATGAAATCACCAAAATACAACTAAACGACCAATCGAATATTGAAAACACAATTGAAACACTTACCAATATAATAACTTCAGCGGCAGAAATATCAATCGGAAGTTCCATGAACTACAATAATAAACCCAAAGTTCCGTGGTGGAACGACGAGATCAAAAAAGCTATACACAATAAAAAAATGCTCTAAGTACATACAAAAAACAAAAAACCCAAGAAAACTTCATACAACTAAAAAAACTCCGCGCTCAAGCTAAATTCTTAATAAAAAAAAGTAAAAAAAACTCATGGAAAGAATTTACATCAAGTATTAACTCTAAAACTAACTCATCTGAGATATGGAACAAAATTCACTCATTAAAAGGTCTAAACAGAAATCAAGAAATTCACATAACGGATGACCAAGGGACAACATCTGTTCCTGAAGAGGTTGACGAAAAAATTGGTGCCTACTTTCAAGAAAATTTTTCCAATAAAGTTTATAAACAAGAATTTATAAATGAAATAAAAACACCAACAGAAAATATACCAATAATTTCAACAATAAATCCTAATAATAGTGAACAAATCTACTTAAATTTAAACATAACATTCAACGAAATGGAAAATGCACTTAAAAAATGTCAAAGCAAAAGCCCTGGCCCCGACAGCATCCCATATTGCTTTATTATAAATCTTGGCAAAGTAGCAAAACAATTTCTATTACAAGTTTACAATAATATATGGCACACCGGAGACATACCCAAAGAATGGAAAAAAGGAATAATTATCCCTATACTTAAACCTGGAAAAAATAAACATTCTACTGATGGATATAGACCTATAACACTCCTAAATACAATGACAAAAATTATGGAAAAAATCATAAATAAAAGACTAATATGGTTTCTAGAAAAAAACGAAATATTGTCCAAAGAACAAAGTGGTTTTCGACATGCCAGATCAACAATGGATAACCTAATAACAATTAAAACTGAAATCGAAAAGGCATTTGAAAAAAAAACAAGTACTTGGAATGATCAGTCTGGACATATCCAAAGCTTATGATACAGTATGGAGACATAGAATATTAATTATACTAAGTAAAATATTAGCAAATGGTAATATGCTAAAATATGTTACAAACTTCCTTAAAGAAAGAAAATTTTCAATCAAGAAAATGGTATCCCACAAGGATCATCACTGGCAGTCACATTATTTCTTTTAGCCATAAATGATATCGTAGAAACAATAAAGGCTCCGGTTAGAGCCAACTTATTTGCTGACGACTTCAACATACTATGTAGAAGTAATAACCAAAAAACGGTTCAAGAGTTTCTCCAAAAAAGTGCAAACAGCCTATCAGATTGGTCAAGAAAAACTGGTTTCTCATTCTCTAACCTCAAATCACAAAGCATTATTTACTCAAAGCAAAGAAAAATAGAACCTCTCAAAATAACACTTGACAACCAGGATATACCAAATCATGACAAAATTAAAATATTAGGAATAACATTTGACTCCAAACTAAACTGGTTACCTCACCTAAAAAATATTCGTGATTCAATATCCCAAAAAGTCAATATAATTAAAATAATATCCCACACAGCATGGGGTGGAGACAATTCAACGATCTTAATGATATATAAAGCATTAATCAGATCCAAAATAGACTATGGCACTATATTATTTAAAAATGCCGATAATAAATACCTAAATATTATACAAACCAAACTAAATACTGCAATTAGATTATAAATTGGTGGATTCAAATCCAGCCCAATTGAAAGCATCAGAATATTGCAAATGAAATTCCACCTGATATAAGAAAAGAAAAACTTCTTCTTCTATATTGTGCCAGAACCAAAAGAAACATAAATAACCCAGCTAACAAAGCAATCAACACATATATACATGAGGCAGAAAAAGAAATAATAGTGATTAACAATATACAAAAAATAAAACCATACATATTTCCACCATGGGCTACAACGTTTAAGGTTAACCTTACCCTGACAGAATTCAAAAAAGAAAATACAATGCCTTCCATATATATAAACTTGCTTAAAAACATACTTCAAGATCATCCAAACAGCGAACACATATACACTGATGCCTCTAAAACAACCAACGGAGTAGGACTAGCAATTATAATAAACAATCAAACAGTAGCATATAAACTCCCCCAGCAAGCCTCAACATTCACAGCTGAAGCGATAGCTATTTACAAAGCAGTTAAATACATTCACACAGAATATACAAACACAAAAACAAAATTCATAATACTTAGTGACTCGCTCAGCAACCTATGCGCCATTACAAATATGCAAAATACAACCGATATCACAAAGCTCATACAAGAAGAAACATATTTAGCGGAAAAAAAAGGTAAGCAAATTATTTTTATATGGATTCCCGGGCACATAGGCATACCAGGAAATGAAAAAGCAGATCAAGAAGCATTCAATGCGACTGTTGTAACAACAATACCAATCATAAATATCACCACATATTCTGATGTGAAGAACGAAATCAATCTTCACATAAATAATAAGTGGAACTCTTACTGGAAAAATCTCAACACCAAACTCAATAAAATAAAAAACAACACATATCAATGGCCAAATCCCGACCTCAATAGAAAAGATGAATGCGTTATTAACCGACTCCGAATTGGACACACCCACCTAACCCACAGCTACTTGATGAGCAAAGATGAACCACCACAATGCGACTCATGTGGCGTTCCATTAACAGTGACCATATCATCATCGAATGCCAAAAATATCAAAACTTCCGCAACCAATTCCACATCTCTGAACAAATATGCCAAGCCCTAGGACCAAACCAATTAGATGTAAGAAACCTAATTTTATTTTTAAAAAAATCTGAAATATATAATTTAATATAAATTGTATGTTTTGAAAATGTAAATACCACAAAAAAAAAAAAAAAAAAATATATATATATATATATATATATATATATATATATATATATATATATATATATATATATATATATATATAGAATCGTCGTCAACTTTAGGAAAATAAACGATGTCACGTTAAACGAATTTCAGCCTTTCCTATCAATAACGGAAATACTAAATAATTAGGCAGTTGTACGTTGTTTTCTGTAATAGACTTAACTAAGGGATTCTACCAAATACCTTTATGAAAAGATTTACGGGAATATACCGCTTTCAGTAGGTACTTTAGAAGATCATTGGGAATTTAAAAGACTAACTATGGGTATGAAAAAAAGTCCGTCATTATTTGCAAAATTAATGTCCACTGTATTATCAGGATTAATCGGATTAAAATGTTTAGTATATTTAGACGATATAATTGTTTTTGGAAACAACTTAGAAGATCATAATAATAAATAAGTCGAAGTATTCGAAAGGTTGAGATTTAATAATTTAAAAATAGAACCAAACAAATGTAATCTCTTGAGAAGGGAATGTCTTTATTTAGGACACGTAATAACATAACACGGAATAAAACCCGATGAAAGTAAAATAGTCAGTACTCGAATATCCAGTTCCCAAAAACGTTAAAAATATAAAAACATTCTAGGGATAATCCGGTTATTACAGATATTTTTCACGTTCAGTAAATGTTAAGTAAAACGTTAAGTTAAATTAAATAAATTAATGATGATTTCTTTTTGGCCAGTATGAACAATCTAAAAGAAAAAATAACGTACATATTTTTATTCGTCTGCTTTTCTAATCAACAATGAAAAAATAAATATGTCTTCATAATCTTAGGAAAAATGAATTTAGTATACAATTTAGTATTTTAACGAAAAGTACTTTTTGATACATATTTTAATAAAATAATCATTTTATCAACATTTTTATTAAATTTAATATTACCTATAAACAAATTATACAAAAATAAGCAATTTCTATTTACAATGAATGCAGTCAAATTATTTTTGCTAGACTTAATTTAATTATAAATAATCCAAATATTATTTAATTAATTAATAATTATAAATTCTGATTAAATCAATGAAAAGTATGTGTAAAATTTATTAGTCTACAAGTCCTCTAACCTTACTTATAATTCAAAATAAAATACATAAATAATTAAACATACTTACCTTCCCTTGACGATTTCTTTTAGTAGGCGCGGTGCTGGCATGTCCCCGGCACCGCCCAGTGAAAATCAGGAATAATTATGTAAGGGATTGAGCACAAATGAAGGGATTTGCGGCACAAACCAGCGCAAACGTAGCACAAACGAAAGCCCTTGGTTTCGACTCGAAATTCGAAATGGGCGGTGCCAGGGACATGGACCTTAAAATAAGAGGTCAAGTGTATCATTTAGCCGGATCATTGATGCCTTTACCAAATACAAATCATAAATATTTACAAGTTTATTTTATGGATGACGAAGAGGAACAAATTGATGCACGAATGGGTGTTTGCAGTGAATTGAATAAAGGTAATTGTATTGTATAATATATTTGTTGTTTAAAACGTTTTAATTTATATATTTATACATTTAGATATTATAAGAGATATGCAATTATTGTTACATAATGTCAATCCTTTAATTACGAAGTTCAAAACTGCATTGGATCATATGCCCACTGATCAATACCGAATAGTCATAAATGCAAATTTGGTTCCTCGAGTTCAACATAGAGGTAGATTTAATGCACCATCTCAAGTAGAAATGGCTATAATAATGATGAAGAATATGGAAATCGCGATATAATTTTATCTAAAAAAGATGAAAAGTTACAACGAATAAATGAAACTCATAGGTAAATTCATTTTAAAGTGTATTCTCACTGTACATTTTTCCTTAATTTTTATTCATGTGTTTTTAAGGTCTTATGATTCTCTAGAACGGATGTACGTCAATTCATCGCGTGTTAATTCATCGCGCGTCAATTCATCGTGCGTCAATTTATCGTGTACCTATATTTTTAAATCGACATTTTCCTTTCCATTTTAACACAGACTTAGGGCTGTTCACACATTAATATTTGATGTAGGTATGGTTAAAAATAAAATGTTGACTTTTAAAAAAAATACAAACATCCCGTATATTTTTAAATTACAACTAAAGTCCTAAAGACTTAAACACGAGGCCATAAAACGTAGAATATAATTGTTACTTATCTGTATTTTAGATTTATTACCTATAACACTGCTCTATAAATTACTGATAACAAGGTAACTAGACCGTCTAGACCAGTTTATGCCTCAGTCTAGAGAGCCTAGATAGTAAGAGAGTGGCCATCTCCGCCATGTTTAGTGCAATCAAATAACCGCGAAAATTTGAAATTACTATAATCTTATCTAGGCTTTCTAATCTTATCAATTGCCATCAATCTTTAATTCTCACTAACCACTAAATCTAAAGTTCTAAATATTATTAATTAATTACTACGTTTATATGATGGCGTTAAAACGGTTTGAAATTAAACCGTTTTGAAATTAAAACGCTTTAATGTCATGTAAACACTTAAAAACGGTTTAAAAACTGTAAACCGTTTTAAAAGTTAAAACGCTCGCACTATGTAGTTTAAGAATTTAAAACCGTTTTTATGCTTAAATCGGTTTATCAAATGTATATATAAACGCGGGATATGTTTTGCATTAATTGTGTTATCAGTTTGTTATTGTGACTTATCATATTTGTTTATAATATTTAATACGGTACGGGAAACGAAAGTTAACTATATACTTAATAATGTAGTTAGCTAAAGTAAAAAAAATTCAATACCTACCGTGTAATTAATTCGTTGTTTACTAAGTAACTATTAGCTATTAAGTTGATTAATAACAGTGCATGAAAAATGGCATCTCCGACACCGAAAAAACGAAAGAGAATTTCTTAGTCAGATAAAGAAGTGAAAGATTTATTAGCAATCTTCAAAGAAAAAAATTTAATGTCTGCTTTGGATGGAAAAAGATATAGAAATGGAGAAGTAATAAATATTTGTTATCTTTTAGTCTCAACTTCAGTAGGTATGTTTGTAACTATTGTAAGCGAAAGAGCATCTTGAACGATAGTTGATGGTACTACATGGTAGTAGCAAATATTAACAACATTTTATGTTTTAACAACTTTCTTTTATTATTTATCATTTTAAACACTTTTTTTCTTCGCAATTCAGCTGTCAATTTTCTGCGTTTTAGTTCAGTAACAATTGAAACAATTAGTTTTAATTTTGTCATTATTTATATTATTGTAAATTTCAAATTTGTATTTTGTAACACAAAATGAAATATGAATCAATCATATTATCTAATATGAAAATTTGAATCAAATCAATTATCAAGTATTCTTTTGGAACAAACGAATAAAGTCATGGACTAAAAATATTAAAATTAAAACGGTTTATAAAATATTTATAAACCGATTTATACATGTTCGTATATAAACACCTAAAAACGGTTTAAGATTAAACCGTTTTAAATAATATTAAATCGGTTTAGTTTCAAACCGTTTTAATGCCATCATATAAACGTAGTAAATAATATGTTTAAAACAATAAATGAGTTAATTCAAATTAATAATATGAAATTTTAGATTTTAACAACTATGGTAATTTAAATAATCAGTCAATTTAATAGACCGAGGATACGGAAATATCAGTTTCCGAATAGGTGATATTTGTGTTTGTTTTCCTCTACAGGTCTTATTTTCAAACCATTATCCATGAAACTTTATTTATATGATTTTTCAAAAAAGAATTTGTTGAAGGCGATTTTTAATTGGGGGAGGGAAAAAAAAGGGAAGTTTGCTGCATCGTCAGACTTCTGCAGCTCTCACAGAATTTCATCAAACATATTATTAATTTTACAACTATTTCATGAAACATTGATGATATATATTGTAACATAAACGTAAGATATACATTGATGGTGAAATATTTAAATATTTATTTTTATACTGGTGCTCAGCTCATTTGGAAACTAAACATCTCATTATTGTAAAAATATGTGATTTTTTTTTTTTATGAAAAATGATTATTGTGTTGTTTGCAATATTTGTTGTATAGTTTATACTTCTAACTGTCAACAGATTAAGTTATGCTTTGTAATTTTCTAAAATAAAATGAATCTGTTTTACCTATTATGTAATAACTAATAGTTAATATTACATACTAATTTTTAGTAAGTAGATTATGATAACTACAATATAAATATTTAAGTTTTGTGTGGACAAATTGTTCATCAAATAAAATTAAGTAACCCAATATCTCTCTCATCTATTACCAATTACAAGGTATAAATATACTAGGAAATTGTTTCAAAATGTTATGTCTTAACTCTTTATGTGCTCAATGTAGAAGTATAAAATATAAATTAAATCATTTTATTTTTCTACTAGTCTATGATATTACAGGCAATAAGATGGAATTAAAAATGTGTTATTCATTACTAAATTTTCTCCTACTTGAATATTGTAAAACAAGCCCACTTTAAATTCAATCCAGAGGAATAAAAATAAATAAATAAATAATTAGGTAGACAATGATTGTGTACAAATATCAACTATTGCATTATATAATATGTAAGTATTTTATTTATTTTTCTGTAGATATAATATGTCTACAATATTTAATTTCTAATATATTATATATATTGTGATTTAATGAAATCTTCAAAAAGCAATAATATATAGATATATTTTAGTTCATATTACATTGGTACTTAGAGTAGTTTCTAGATTCTGAGTGGAAGGAATATATTGGTTTTACTATAATGTTTATTTATTTTTATTCTGTAAGCACTTTTTCTCCTACTATTTTATATTATAAACAATATTTTCATAGTTTATCTCAATAAATTTGATACCTTTTAAAAGTATTTCAAATACTCATTAATTTCATTAACCGAGTATCTATTTCTTAGTTGACTAACGTTTTATTAACCATTCAGTCATAAATTAAAACTATAAATGACAAGAAAATAAAACTTATATTTTAAAAATATATTACAAGTTATTAGTTAACACATAAATTTTACATAATTGATTTATTATTAACGTATACAATGTAAAACAAATTACAATGTAAAGAAAAAAATGATTAAAAATAATTTTAAAAAAATGTAATGATACTTACAAATTAGCACTTTTATTTTTTACTGCTTCTCGCATCGCTATACTTTTGCTAGCTTTCAGAATGGCAGTACTTTTAAAGACATTTTTTGTTAATAATTTACCTAGATTCTTACATCGAAATTCAATAAATCTGTTTATCATTTTGGTTTTAATATCATGACAATTACAAAATGTGTAATCGACCAACTGAATTGTTAATTGCTTCATAAATAAATCTCTTTTATTAGATAAAATTAAAGGCCTATTCTGTCTAAAAAATATTTCAATATTTAAAAAAAAATTAAAGCACTCTTCTGTAATATATTTCATGCAACCAAGCTTATACTCTTTCAGAGAAACATACGCAGAGTAATTGGTATTCAGAGGTTTGGAAGTACATACCGAATCAATACAATTATTACAAATTCTGTCATTATTTTCAATTCTTGAAACAATGTAGCCTAAATGTACAAAAATAAAGTATATATTATTTGAAGTGAATTATTAGGATAATTGAATAGGACCTTGATAATAAAGAAAAACAATAAACCATCCTTTTTCAACCTTTTTAGTGTCGCAACCCCCAAAATAGGTATAAAATATTATGGTCAGTCACTTCGCGACCTCCTCCATCTATATTAGGTAAAAATTTGAACAATAAAAATATCCTATCATTAACCAAACAAAATATTTAAATAAAAAAGCACATTTTGTAAATTTTGACCCCTCTGGGGGTTGCGACCTCCTTGTTGAGAACCACTACAATAAACTAAGTCCTATTTGCGCCAATGTTAATTATTATAAATAAGATTTATTACCTCCAATATTGTATAGACTGTTTTGTTCTGTATTATTTAAAATAATTTCACTCTGAGACTCATAATCATCAATTACCATGTACAAATCGACTTTTTCATCAGTTTGCAAGTCAACTTTTTTGGGAATTTGAGAAAAATCTAACAAGTCTCCAAGGAATTCTCGATCATCTTGCTCGTAATTACTTTTGGATACATTTTTTAAATATTGTGCAATACATACCAATTTCAGGTTGCATTTAAATTGTAATGCATTTGGTATTGGCTGGATACTCCGAATAGAAGAAAATAAATTTTCAAGACAGTCTTGTGTGAATCTTGATGTGAGAAGAAATTTGTAATTCTTCTTATTCAAAAATATATTTTGTAAATCCAATATAGACTGAGTTGCTAACAGAACACCAGTTTGACATGGTTTCCATTTACCTTTACATCCAATTGTTATGTTTTTAAATAAATCCATGAATTCTTGTAAAAATTGTAAAGTTTCTTTGTATTTTTCTTCCTTAAATTTACTTAAAGCGATTATTGGACTTCTCGATGTCATTAAGTTAAACCACTTAGCTACTTGTTTGATAAACCAGGCTGTTGTTTTATAAGATTGGTGGTAACCTTCATTTTCCACTAAGTATTCTAAACTTGCGCTAACATCTCTATTGATAACATTGGTTGCTTTAGACACTTTCATTTTATCAAAGTGGTTAGGCTTTTTTATATCTTCTAAATCTAGTTTATGGAATAATTTAAGTTCACAATCATCTTGATGTGTACATAATGCCTCAATATGTTTACAATCTACCGTATTTGATGTCAAATTGTTTTTTTCGACAATATCATTCGGTATAATGATAACTTTATTGTTAATCAGTGCTTGCTTAATATTTTTAAATACATGTGGAACGTCAGGTAAGAAAAATATCTTACGTTCTGGATCATATGGATGTTGAATACTATTATTTATATTGTTTCCAAAGGAACAATTTATTCCATAGCTGGTCCACATAGTTTTGTTACTAGCTCCCATATCAGATGTCACTGAGATAACTCT
This sequence comes from Therioaphis trifolii, assembly GCA_027580255.1. Taxonomy (NCBI): domain Eukaryota; kingdom Metazoa; phylum Arthropoda; class Insecta; order Hemiptera; family Aphididae; genus Therioaphis; species Therioaphis trifolii. The sequence continues at coordinate 23,797 of JALBXZ010000102.1, forward strand.
AAGACCAATAGATTCAGCTTTTAAAATAATATTATTCATGATTGGCTTTAACGTATGCCCATTGACTGAATTACTGGTAAAGTAATAAGCAACTGTTTGTTTCCAGCGGCTAGAAATTCCTCCAAGCATGAACACTAATCCATGGTTAGCAACACCTTCGTGGTCAGGTAAAGTAACATTACCAATAAATGACTTGGTAGCTACATCATAAATTAAGCCTTCTGTAAGAAACATCTCATCTAAAATCAGTACACAATCTTTTTGCTTATCATTTAAAGATACAATTTTAATTGACATCATTTTAAATACTTCATCAAGTATACCGCTCTGAAAAGAAATATTTTGTAGTTTACGGCGAATAGTTCTTAAAGATGGTAATGGTTGATGTTGTGCAAGCAACTCTTCATAACCCACTGAACCACACGCAAATTTAAGACGTAGAGCTTTTTGTACTGTATTATTTGACCATTTAAATCCTCTTCTGTTTTGAACACTGAGGGATGATAATTGATTTTCATTTAAAAATGATTTTAACTTCCTAGTAACTGTAGCTATTTTAATATTTTGTTTGTAAATAATTTTAGTATTTGAATTATTTTTTAGACGTAGTTTTCGAATTAATTTTGTTTGATTCAATAGCTGTTTTTTTAAATTTTCATTTGGATCTAAAGTACCGCTTATAGCTAAATTAGTATATGCCTGTGTTGCACTATTTTCATCATTTTCATCATTCACATCTATTAATTTTGCTCGTTTAACTGGACTTGGAGAAGAACTTTTCAATCTCTTTTTTGGAAGTTTTCGAGTTGGCTTAACAGACCTATGACTAAAAATTAAAGGGACAGCAGAACACTTCAACTTCTTTTTGCCATCCACTCTCGGCTTTTCCCATTGATCGGAATCAAAATGCATCTATGGAAAAATAGAAATTTCAGAAAAACATTTTATATAAGTTGTAGGTAGTAATACAACATTCTATAAGCATTTGCTATTTAAAAAAATTAATTTTTATCTATGACAAGAAACAAGTTTTAATAATATTCTGTTTAATAAATATGAATATATTAGACAGATGTCATATATTATGTATAAGTATAGAAAATAAGTAATATAATTTTTACAGTCATCATTAGTGATCAAAGATAATGATATGACAAACTAACACAATACAGTTAATACCACAGAATAAAATGTCTGTCTATCTAATATTAAACTTAAAATTGTCTATCATTATACTTCATTTATTCTGTGGTAATACTTATATAGGTAGTAGGTTGTGCATAATACATGCAAAATTACAACATAAAGATAATTTTAATGTACGGTTAAATTAAATTAACAATGTATAAACCAACAGCCTTACTTTAAGGAAGGATTAATATTGTATGTACCTAATATATTATGATTATTATTATTATGATTACCATTGTACATTTCTAGTACATACCCTAAAAAAACATTTATATGATTCAATGTTTCGCCTAATGGACTTATTTTTTAATTCTTAACTTTCATAATATAATTTTGTTTAGTATTTTAGTTATCTCAATTACCTAGGAGAAATAGAAAATATTAAAAACTAAATGAGAAAATATAATGAGAAATATTGTAATGTATAACATTATATAATTGAGGGATGATAAGTTATTATTCTAATAGTGTTTTTGTAATATACTATTTACAGTTCAAATAATGATCATGATTGTAATTACCTCACAAAGATATGATGTATCGTTGGGTTTCCATTTGTCTCTATTGACTTTTGAAGCCCACAATGCACGGCGGTTGGCATCTCTCGGAAATGCCTTCATACCATATCCATTTTGACTACGATTTGTGCAACCAAAAGCACAACAAGAAGGCATTTTAATGAAAAATGTGTCTAAATAATAATACAAACGTATAGCGAAGTATTTTCGTATGAGAAAAAGCATATCCAGGCTTCTGTTTTATCCGATCTTTAATAATTCCTATTAAGCGTGTGTAAAAAATAATACTTTTGCACTAAACATGGCGTCGCAGTGACTGATAAGAGGTCAACCAATAGAAAAGAATCACCGAGTTGGCCACTCTCTTACTATCTAGGCTCTCTACCTCAGTCTATCGACAATCGACCACCGTTTAACTATATTTATTTTGCACATCGTCATTTTCGTGTTGGTTCGTTTTCGTTAATTTGTGAAAATAATGGCTGTTCAAATGTTAAAAACTGAAAGAGGAAAAGATATGCTTTCATTTAATGGTTATATTTTCGTAAAAGAAAAAGAAAATGATATTAAGTCAATATGGAAATGTAACCAATATTTTAAAAACAAATGTCGTGGACGTGTTCATTTAAGTGACGGAAAAATATTAAAAAGTACCGACCACAATCACGTTCCGAACTCAACAGACACATACGTTAAAAAAACACTTAATTTACTAAAAGAAATAGCTACTAATAACACTGATGCAAGTTCTCATTCTGTAGTAGGTACAGCACTATCTCAAATCCCTACAGAATGTGTGAGTCAGTTACCAAATATTCATAGACTCAAGCGTACTATACAACGTGTACGTAAACAACAACTTAAATTACCAATCGATCCAACCGATTTGAATTTCTCTATACCTGAAGAAATGACCAAAACTACCGACGGTAATCTTTTTTTACAATATGACAGTGGTATTAATACCAACAGAATTTATATTTTTTCAACAACAAATTTATTAAAACTTATGGGACAATGTAACAATGGGTTTTGTGATGGCACATTTTCAAGTGCTCCGTCTTTATTTCATCAAGTGTATACTATTCATGCAGTGCAATATTCAAATGTTTTACCATCAGTTTATATCTTATTACCAGATAAAAAAGAAAAAACCATAATGGTCGACTTCGAAAAAGCTGTGGTAAATGCAATAAATTGTGAATTTCCAGAAGCAAAAGTAAAAGGATGTTTTTTTCATTTTTCACAATGTATTTGGCGTCAAATTCAAAATTCGGGTCTTCGAACAAGATACAAGGACGATGAAACATTTGCACAAGTACGAAAATTACCAAGTTTGGCTTATGTGCCAGAAAATGAAGTAATGAATGCTTTTAACGCACTGCTGGACACTGCATATTTTACCGAAAATGACGAATTATTATCACCAATACTTAACTATTTTGAAGAGACTTGGGTAGGATGCATGGATAGACGACAAAAAAGAAGGCCACCTAAATTTAAGGTTTCAATGTGGAATTGTTATTCATTGGTTTCAGAAGATTTACCTAGAACTAATAATGCAATAGAAGGTTGGCATAATTGTTTTACTTCAATTTTAAATTAGTGTCATCCAAGTATATGGAAATTCATATCCGCCTTAAAGAAAGAAGAAAATATAAATAAATTAAAACTTGAACAATACATAGCTGGCGAATGTCCTCCAAAAAAAAAAAATATTTAGATAAAGCCTAACGTTTGGAAATTTTTTGCGAAGACTATAAAAATAGACCAATCGACGAATATTTACAAGGAGTGGCGCACAATTTTCAATTACAAATATAATATTTTACAATTTTTTAATTAATTATTTTTACTTTAATTCAATTGACTACAACTTTTTTTCTATAAGTCAACATTTTTAACCATACCTACATCAAATATTAATGTGTAGACAGTCCTAAGTCTGTGTTAAAATGGGAAGGAAAATGTTGATTTAAAAATATAGGTATACGATAAATTGACGCACGATGAATTAACGCGCGATGAATTGACGTGCTACCCTCTAGAACAGGGGTCGGCAAGTGATTTCTACTAGAGTCCGGAAAACTAAAATAATACGTAGTAAACGGGGTCCGTAGAAAAAAAATAATTTTATTAGATTATTCAATAGTTACTAAAATGTCTTTTCCCTGTTATTTTGATTTCCGTGACTTATTATTTTATTAGCGTGTCTTCGGCTCGCCAGACATGGCCTGCCCATTCCAGCCTTTTTCTGATTAAGAAGTGTCTTATACTAGGTTTATTGTATAGTTGTTGCAGGTTTTCATTTTTCCTTCTTTCAAATCTTTCCAATTCATTGTTGTGCAGTGTGTTTCACTCAAATGGTAATAAATACCTTCGATTATTATAGAGGGTACAAGATCAAGAGGAAGACCTAGGACGAGATGCATTAGTCAAATAATGCAGGATGCAGGAGTCACTTCCTACAGGGAGCTTAAAAATATGGCGAATGATAGAAAAAAATGGAGAAGTCATTTATTGTGAAACATTTGTTAAAAACCAATCTCCGGATTGAAAAACAAAAAAAAGAGCTACAAATGATAACAAAAATCTTAGCTATTATCATATTATCATTAATTATAAATTGATATACTAGGGCAGCGGTTCTCAACCTTTTTTCATTCGCGTACCCCTTGACCTAACACCACTATTGCACGTACCCCAAATTTGGAATATACATAATGGAAAATAATAATATTAATTTTAAAGAAAAACTCGGAAATATTTATTTGTTTTAATATTAGCTTGCGTCATATACAATTTACATAAAAAATAATTATATCAACTTAACAGTTTAATTTTAATGTGAACCTTGAGCTTGTTTGCTTGAACTTAATTTTTTGGAATCTGGTTCCACACGCTACAAATAAACCCGTAAGTCTGAACTTGCAGACAGTTTATTACGATACTTATTTTTTATGAACGTGTACGTATAAATAAGGCCCTTTCTACCAACACAGTGCTTGTGAATGGTAGCAGAACATTTAATGCTTTCCATGATAACTCAGGATATTCTTTTTTCACATCAGCCCAAAAGGCGATAATAGATTTCTCTTCAAATGCTGCCTCAAGTGAAGAATTCGTTTTTAGTTCTATTAATTTTTCTTTTTTTTTTTTTTTGTTCTGATAAAACTGCAGACTAGAAATAGTTTTCACTAAAAGGGAATGCGATCCAGTGGTCTTCATTTTCACACTTAGGAAAGTATTTTTCAAAAGCTGCGATGAGCCCATTCAAATGTTGAATAACTTGTTTTTTGATGTCTTGTGATAGGATCATGTCAGTTTCATAGAGGAGAAATTGTCTAAAAATAATATACAAAAACTTATCTACTATTGAATTATCTACATTTTATAGTGTTTATATTATTATAACGATAAAACCAGTCGCGATTAAACAGTCTTAGTGTACGGTCGTGTAATTAAACTGTCCGTTATCGCAATTATTATACTATCGAAAGTCGTTATATTTTTCTCTCTAAATGTCGTCGTCTTCGGGCGGCGACTCGCGTGCGGGTAAATCACCTGCGCCTAACAAGTGTAAATCATCTTTAAACATCAATAAATGCACAGAACACGGCAGCAGCCTCACTTCTAAATTGATTGCTTCGCGTAAGTCAAAATCTGATTTACCTAGCCCTACTTCTCCCGGATTACAACAAATCATGGATAACCCGCCGTCATTAACTAGTACGTACCCGAACATTAATTTAAATTCATTATCTACAACCGATAACCCGTCGTCATTGTCGTCGCCTATGGTAATTAACAATGATATCGATACGAATACTTTTAATGCAATCAACGCAAATGTCTCTCTGTTGCATGATGTGCATAACACTTCAATACCTATATCTAATAATTCTACTGATACAACTTCTGCTTTCAATTTCACACCGAAACACGCTCAAACAAACTTTCCCACGAACTACATTGGTCCTATCATTGTTCTTGCGGAATGCATTAATACAAACACGAGCCTGGGCAACTGGCATCCCATTAAGGCTGCCAAGTTTTTTTCTTCGAATTTTGATGGAATAACAATCATAAAACCTGCTGGTGCAAAAAAGGTCAAAATTACTTTTGATTCTATCACTAATGGCAATCTCTGCCTGAATTCAAATCTTTTAACAAACCACGGTCTAACAGCTAGCATTCCATCGAATGTCGTGTGCGTTACATAGTCCCCTTTTTGAATAGACCTAGTTACATGTAATGTACAAGAGCTATTCAAAACTTAAATACAATCAAAAAAAATTGGCTTATGGCCGATTTATATACACATATTACACTACAAACTAAAATTTCAGGATGCCGTCTTCATCTTCTTCTTCTGAAACCATTTCTTTTTGGCCTCCTTGCGTTTTTCTTGTCTGCTCTTTGTATTTCCGGATGGTGTGATGGGTGGAATGACGGTGGACGGCGTTGGCGACGGAGAATGGTGGATTTGACCCAGAATCTCCTCTGTGACCTGCTGAAGAGTTCTTCCGTAGATCATCCTTTCAGTAGTTTTTATCAGTTCTTCTTCGCTCGTGAATGTCTCGTTCAGGAATGATTTACTCAGGCTTCCTTCTTTTCCCTGGGCTATGATGTGTGGTGGTAATTGGATAGGGTTCCCTACGAGTTGACTAGTCACACGAGCAGCCATTTGCCTTTGGTATTGAGCAAGTGCTTTTCTCTGTGCTAGACCTTCTTCCGGTTGTGGGGATACAGTAAGGCGGTTGATGGCTATAGCAGTGGATCCTTCCTCCTCTTCTATGTCACTGCAGGATAACTCTATGACATCGCTTAGAGGTCGGTTATCCTCTTCGCTATCACTACCGAAAGCATTTTGTAGGCGCAATCTTAATTCTTGTTTTTCTCGCATTATCTTCAAGTCTAGCATCCGTTGGATTTCCTTATCCATCTTGCTCAGTCTGGAAATTGGTATTGGATATGGTCTCTGTGCTATAGGTTCACCAGGAGTTACTCTAATTTGGCATTCGTATTTTCTTATCAGTCCTGGATTGTCCGAGAATAGATTTTGATATTCATTTAACAGTTGATTGAAAGTTTCGTGTTCCTGTTGATTCAGTATTATACTGGTTATGGGTTTTTCTATTATTTCTATGTTCGTGATCTGGTTTTCTTTTATGTTTGTTCCTATAATGCTTATTGAAAACGGTGTTGTCTGTTGTTCCCCTTGTATTGACCATTGGATAGTTTTATCGTTGAAATTGATATGTGCATTGTATTGATTCAATACATCGGCTCCAATTATTGCCCGTTCATTCAGATTCTCTACTTGTATAAAGTTGATAAATAGTCGTTTGTTTCCTATTTGACAAGAGCAAAATAATTGTTTGGACACCTTACATATCTTTCTACCCACTGCGTTACTTATCTGTACACTACTTATAGGTAATACCGGTATCTCCTGGTTTCGCTTCAACAATGTATCGGCTAATTCTTTATTAATTACACTGATTGAGGCTACCGTGTCCACTAATGCCTGTACTGATTCGTCTTCTATGGTGCACTTTAAATACGGACTTGCTGACGTATTACTTGCATTAACGTTATTAATTGTATGACTTGTTGGATTTTCATTGTCTGTTTCATCGTTGTCTACGCCTTCCACGTTGACCTGGTTTATTGGTCTACGTTCTCTCCATTGTTCGTTATTTCTAACTGGGTCTCTTCTTGATCCGTGATCATTACGGTTTACTTAATTTTCACGTTGTTGTTCGTTTCTGGGCGTTGTTCTATTCCAATTCCCCTCTCTCCGTGGTTGTTCTTCCCTTTGTCTGAAATGATTAGTATTATTTTCTCTGTTCTGATTTGGTCGATTTCCATAGTTATTATTTTCCCTGGTCACTGGTCTCCGATGTTCTTCCGAGCCCAATATTTTCATCGCATTCAATATTGTACATTCGGGTAGCGATATCAATATTGCCCGTAAGTATCCCGGATAATGACTAGCAATATTGCTAACAATCTCTGCTTCAACAAGTTTTGGTACTTCAAGATGTCATAATTTGGTGGCCCAATATGAAAAATGCTCTCTGTAGTTGGTTTCCGGCTGTACTTGCTTGGTATTGAGACACTGACTCCAAACATGCATTTGGATATCGCGTGACCAATATTCATCTTTAAATGTATGTCGGAAATCTTCGTAATTATTTATTTGAAATCTTATGGTTGTGAACCAGTTACCTGCAGTGGCTTTTAGACAGTCCCCAGCTATTATTAATTTTTCATCGTTGTGTATTATTTGTTTTACCGCAAAATATTCATTTAGACGATTAAGAAAGTCAATTGGATGCATATCCTTCCGGTTACCATAGAATAGTGGTTTTGTTATGTCTGCCGTTGGTCCCCTATACACTTCACCTCTTTGGTACTCCATGTTCTGTTGACGGCTGTCTTCTAGATTTCTAAACGTATTTATATATCGATTCTCCATTTCTTCCATTTTAGCATTATATTTTTCTTCCCACTTGTCTTCCAATCTTCTTAACGTTTTTTCATATTCTTCTTCAATTTTTTTTAATTGTTTTTCGAATTGATTTTCAATTTCTTCCATTTTTTCTTCCCATTCTTCATTAATATTGTTCCTTTTTCCTCGTGCCATTTTGTTATTAACTTTGAAACCTGTATCTTTGATAATGGTGTAGTTTTATTATATTAAGAGCGCGAAATCTTATTTTCGTCGTCGTGAAATTCGAGTCCTACTTGTTGGTCGCCATTTTGTAACGAATTCTGAGGTATATGGAAAATTCAGTTTGTTCGTTTACAAATATAAAATCTTTATTTATATACACATAAAACATAGATAACAATATTACATATAACAATCAACATATATATTTCTTTTTATATTGGTATGGTTGATTTACCGGCACCGACGTGTATACATAGGTATAAAATATTATAATTACTCACAGTTTGTATACAATATTGAGAATATTAATAATCAAAAAGGAGGGAATCTAATATTGATCGAGATATTGCGGTTGATACGGCAACTATGGCACGTTCTACAGCGGTGATATGATGCGGCAACGAAAACTGGCGGCGTGACGGCAACTAAGGCGCGTTCTACGGCGGTGAAATAATGCGGCAACGAAAACTGGCGGCGTGACGGCAACTAAGGCGCGTTCTACGGCGGCGAAATGACGCGGCAACGAAAACTGGCGGCGTGACGGCAACTCTGGCACGTTCTACGGCGGTGAGATAACGGTCTGCGAGATAACGGGCGGCGATCAAAAAGGAATGTTATTTCGGTATGGAGGGGCCGCGACACTTTGAAAACGCATACAGTCGGCCGACTGTCGTTAGCCGTCCAAATAGCCGTCCGAAGAGACCAATTTGGAGACCAAACGCCAGTAGCCAGATACCAATACGCTTCCAAGGTGCTGGTAAGGGAAAACGTCGTCGGTATCGACACTCCGGGTGGTTTATCTCGGTATATCATTCCGGATGGTGGGCTGAGAGTGTAAAAAGGTGCATCACTTCTTACTACGCTCTCATCCCGGGAACGGTCCCGTTGGTAGGCCTAAAAATACTCGTTATGCCCGGTAAGGGACGATTACCGTGATGGTTCAAACCGCGGGGAGGGTTACAATCCCTACGATGGTACCGAAAGGATGGTCATCTCTCATTCATAAATTAGCTTGTTCGGGTGCGCGCTCTGTTGTTCACTCTAATAAACGGCCGCGGGCATCAACGTTACGGGAACGCTACGAGCGCTACGGTCGTGTGCGTTACAACCTTTCTTTCTGTTCACCTGATATTATTTGGAAACTTTCTTGGTCCACACTCAATGATCCCCATGGCAGTGATCATATCCCTATCTTGATTTCCGTAATACATCAATTTGATTCAAATGTTCCCCGTCCATCCAATTCCCATTATAGCCCTGTCGTCAATAATTATGCTCCTTTAAATTTTAATAAAGCTGATTGGACTGCTTTCTCTCTTTTTATTCATAAAAAATTTTCCTCTTTACCTATGGATACCTCATCCATCAACTCTTATGCCACCTTCACAAATATTATTAACAACGCCGCAAAATCCTCTATTCCAGCCCATTGCACAAAAACTAAAAATTACCCCTCCTCCCCACCTTGGTGGAATTCCTCGTGTACAGATGTAGTCAAAAATAGATCTTTACTCTTTAAGACTTTTCGACGTTCGGGATCTACAGCCGATTTTATAAAATATCGCAACGCTTGTGCTTCTACCACTCGTTATCTAAAAAATGCAAAAAGAAATGCTTGGAAAACTTTTTGTTCAAATCTGAAACCTGCGACATCCATTCATTCTCTTTGGCATACTGCTAGACGTTATAAAAGATGTGTCTTTCCAACTTACCGTCCCATCAACGACGATTGGTTTAATGACATTTGCGCAAAAGTTGCCCCCTGTTATGTTCCTGCTATTTCTGAAGCTTGTCCAACTCTTTATCCTCACACACGTCTTTCTCATGTACTCACTAACCACTTCACTAAGCTTGAATTAAATTACGCTATATCTTCACGTCGCTCATCTGCCTCTGGTCTTGACAACATTTCTCCTCTCATGCTAAAACATCTCCCCTCTAACGCTCTAGACTTTTTGCTTAACATTTTAAATAATATTTTGATTACCCAACAAGTGCCTTCTTCATGGAAGTCGTATAAAGTCATTCCTGTCCCTAAATCTAACTCTAATTCCTCTTTTCGACCCATTGCTCTCTCCTCGGCCTTATGTAAAACCTTCGAATATATACTCAAATCCCGGCTTGACTGGTGGCTTGAACATAACTCCATTCTTCCATCTAATTTATTCGCGTTCCGTAAAGGCATGGGCACGTTGGAATGTCTATCCACTTTCATCGGCGAAATCTACCACTCCTTTAACGACAAAAAGTTTCTGGTTGCCACTTTTGTTGATATCCGTGGAGCATTCGACTCCGTTAACATACCCACTCTGATTACACAACTGTTATCTTTACATATTCCATCAAATTTTTGTAATATTATCGTCTCCTTACTCTCTAACAGAAATCTCTCTTTTACTTCACCTTTTGGCTCCTTCAACACACGTTCTACCTTTTCTGGCCTTCCTCAGAGGAGTTGCCTCAGTCCTGTACTCTTTAACATTTATATGAGCGCCATAGCCAACCATCTTTCTAAAAATGGCCATAAATGTCTAATCTACGCAGATGACATAGTGGTATTTTCTTCTAATAAGTTCCTTAGTAACGCTATTGAATCCCTCAATCTCGCTCTCAGCGATCTAAATTTTATTCTCAATAATCTTTCATTTTTAGTTGCTCACGAAAAATGTAAATCCGTAATCTTTACCAGACGCCGATATATAAATCATCAAAATGTTCTTCTTGATGATTCCATTATTCCTTTTGTTCCCAATATCACCTACCTAGGTTTAACACTCGATTCCAAATTACGTTGGCTACCACATATTACCACTCTTACCTCATTTTGCTCTAAATGGGCTAATTTCCTTCGTTCAATCACCGGTACTTGGTGGGGTTCCCATCCCTCTTCTCTATTACTAATTTACAAATCCATCATTCGATCCAAAATTTATTATGGCTGCTTCCTATTTGGTTCAGCTTCTTTTTCTAACTGGAGGAAACTTAATATTCTCCAAAACAACTGTTTAAGAAGTATCATGGGCTACGTTAAATCAACCCCTCTTCCAGCAATAGAAGTAGAAACAATATGTCCTCCTTTCAACATTAGATGTCGCTGGCTTGCCGGTAAATTTCTCTTGAAATCTATATCACACTCAAATTCCTCTTTATTCGATACATTTTATTCATTGTTCCTCTCTTGGCGATATGTTCCTAAGTCTCTTCCAGTCCTATCTTTAACAGCTAATTCCATTTCCCCTTTTCATCAATACATATTAACGCATACCAAAATTCCCCTTTATGAACAAGCTTATGACTCCCTTCTCAATATCCCCGATGTTCATCTCAAGATTGTTTTCCCTGGAATCTCCACCACAGACCTGACACTTTTTTCTCCTATTATAATAAATAACATGTTTTCCGATTTTTTGGACACCAACTTTTCCGATTTCTTTACTGTTTACACTGACGGTTCTGTTTCTCCCCTCTCTGCTGGCTATTCTTTTCATATTCCCCAGTTTCACATATCGTTCACGAGTAATTTACCGCCTTCTTCCTCCTCTTTCACCTCGGAGTGCTTCGCTATCATAGAAGCGCTCACGTTAATTGCTACCTTTCCACCTAATAAGTTTTTAATCATATCAGATTCCTTGTCGTGTATCCAATCTCTAACTTCCAACCCTTTCAACTCACACATATCCCCTCTTATTCTACTTATCAAATCTATTCTTTTCCAACTATTTCAAAAAAAATTTACTATACAATTCCTCTGGGTTCCAAGTCACGTGGGGATCCACGGTAATGAGATAGCCGACAGCTTGGCAAAATCCTCCTCTAACTTAATATGCCCTTCCTTTTCCTTAATTCCATGGACCGACCTCGTCCCTATCCTCCGTCACCATGTTCTCACTCTCTGGTCCACCTACTGGAACAATTTACCAGGACACTTTGCATCCAGATACAGATCTTTAGTTCCTGTGATCAATAAAAAAATTTGGTTTAAAGATCTCACCCTATCTAGAGCCCTCATAATTAAATTTAATCGTTTACGCATTGGCCACCATCTCCTTCCTTCCCATGCGTACAAACTTAATCTTAACGACTCCCCTCTTTGTACTCTCCATATAGAGGAGAGCATTTGTGACTTATCCCATATCCTGTTCGATTGTCCCTTCTTATCAACTAAACGAACTTCCTTATTTAACTCTCTTAAGTCCCTCAACATCCCTTTAAATATTTCCGACATATTAAACTCAAATTCAGTATCTGCTATCTCTCTAATTATTTCCTTCATCCTTGAGGATGGCTTCCTTATTTAAATTTGTTATAATATTCTAGGTTATAAGTTTCACACTATGTAATACTATATACTCTTAAAATTGTATTCCTTAATTGTCGAGCTTAATAGTTCTACTGAAATCTCTAATAAAAAAAAAAAAAAAAAAAAAAAAAAAAACGATAAAACCATATCCCATTAATAACATATAATCAGTGCTGTAAAGTATTTGAGTAAAATTATTTGATTAAAAGTATTCAAATACTTTTTTCCGTATTGAATACTTTTATTTTTGAAGCATTTGAACGGAAATTAAATACATTTTTTTACTATTGAATACTATTTTATTGAATACTTTTTTATTCCTTTAATTCTTTATTCATTGTCAAATAATAATAATGTCAAAATAATATTATATATATTTATCATTTATGAACAATTCTATATCGGTTTTAGTTTTCGTCTATTAATAGCTTAACTAAATATTTTTTACTCCGGGGAACCGTCCGTTTATCGTCGACACTCGACGACGATCGCAACGTAACGTTTTCGGTACCTACCGGCTACCAATTTAATATATTATAGCGAAATATAATACGAACATTACGGAGAGAACATATGCGGGTACGACGAACTTTTAATTATAAGCTATAAATATTATATTATATAACAATAACATACACATTGATATGGACTGATTACTGATTCTGCTGTACAAAAATATTATTACGTCTATACCTAATTACTGAGAAAATGGTTGTCAATTTATTATATTTATATTATTTATCGTCGACTGTACGGAATATCCGAATATCCGAGTATAGCTATTGCCTATTGGCTATTAATATAGCACCATAATAATATGTGGAACATGGCATTATCTTATTTTCATCATTTTATTAGAAAATAATATTATCTTTGAGTATACGAACTACGAATAACCAATTTCCAATTGGTCATTAGCTCACAATCAGTTATACACTTTTACAATATTGCATGTGGAGCCCGACGCTGTTTACACTATTGTAACATTTATTACTTGGGTTCGTAAAATTTGTGTCGTGTTCGCTGTTGCTGCATGACTTTCCTTGAGTTTCCTAAAGATTTTCAATATTTTTATTGCTTCAACCATATACTCTGGTTTTCATTATTTAAATTTTTTTAAATTGTAATACAATGAGTGATTGTGGTTCTCCAACCGAAGTAGATGAAGTTGATCAGGTTGTAGGTTCAGAAGAACCAATTTTACCTTGCCAAAATTATCAAGAAACTGGAAGTGAAGTGCTTAAGTTGTGTCGGTACGAAGTGTTACAAGGTGGATTCACGTTCAAACTCTAATATAAGAAAACATTTAAGTGTAAGTACAATGTTAATTTCATACCTGCCTATGACAGTTGACGTATCTAATGTCTTGTGTGTTAAATTAATTTTAAATACCATACAAATACATAATATAATACAAAAGTAGGTACATAAAAAATAGTGGCGCATGGCTTCTTAAAAAGTCTGGTTTGGCTGTTGCGACCGACTGCAGCAGTCATACAAAATACCGGTGCAGTCGGTCGCAACAGCCAAACCAGACCTTAAGATGTATCATAGATCTCATTTTTCTATATTCTATATTTTCCTGGGCACCACATGAGTCATCTCAGTGTATATGAAATAAAATAAAATAAATAATTCCCCCATCCCCCTCAAAAATAAATCCTAGTTGCGCCACTGATAAAAAAATTTTAATTATTTATCAAAACTTAAAAGGATTATTAAAAGGTTATATTATTTAATTGTATTTAGACACAACATCCGACTATACTAAAGAAAATTGATCACATTGATAATGCAGCAAACAAAAACACTACAAAGAGATGCAATGATGGATCATTGAAGCATAACGCTGGTAGTTCTTTAAAACAACCAGTTTTAGAAGATGTTTTGAACAACAAAAAATTTACTAGTCAAAGTAAAAATGTGTATTGTTTATTTTTATTTTTTGTCTTGTTAAATAGTTTTTAGTTACAGCATTAACAAAAGTAGTTGATATAATGATATCTACATGACTACATGATTTGCAATGTGATTTGCAATGTGCATTTAACTAATGATTTTGATTCCAGGTACTTTAGATCAACTATTGCAAACATTTATTGTAAGTGCTAATGTACCCTTCAGAATAATAGAAATTCCTGTTTTGAAGGAAATAATTGGCAGAGGTTTCCCAAACAAAAAAATTATGTCTCGACCTACTCTAATGAAAACAATTGAAAATGATTTTCAAGAATTATCATTAAAAATGAAATTTGAAATGTCCAAATGTGCCCATATTGCTACAACTGCGGACGGCTGGTCGATTTTTAAAAAGTAATTTTCATTATTTAGTATAATATTTATACAATCATGTTCATTGTACATAGATAGATACATATTAGTTTAATATTATATTTTGTTAGATCATACATTGGGATAACGGTCACGTGGATTAATGAGGATTTATCAAGAAGTACTCGTCTTTTAGCATTGAGACGACTAGAAAGTTCACACACATATGACATTTTAGCCAAAGCTTTAGATGCAGTTTATACAGAGTTTGAAATTTCAGATAAATTAGTTTACTGTACTACGGACAATGGCTCAAATTTTGTAAAATGTTTCAAGTAAGTTATTCAATATGAATGTGTATTGATTGCTCATTAAATTTGTTTGTAACCCATTAGTTACCCATCTAATTAACCCTGTTTTAAACCATATAGTTTTTTATTATTTTTTAGAACATTTGGTCATATATTTGATGATGAAATACATTGCTAGTGAACGATGCCGTTAATGATGATTCAGAAGAAATCGAAGCAATCGACTTGAACTTTCTACATGATGAAGACCATGATTTGCATGGATTTGCATATTTATTACCAAAACACCATCGATGTTGTGCACACACAATAAATTTAATAGCAACAATGGTATTTAAACATTTATTTAAGTAGATAATCTTATATAGTTCAATTATAAAATATAAAATTTGGTACCCTTATTTAATTTTTCCAAATAAAATACAAAATATTTTTATAAGAAAAAAATTATTTTGAGTAAGTATAGTTATCAGAACAAAACTATTAGGCAGTAGGTTTAACACTTAATAATCATAATCATATTTGAATGAGTTTTAAATATTTTAATACATTTAAAAGTTAAATTATTCTGTCAGTTTAAATGATAATAATATATGAAACAAAATATCCTCAGATTTGTGAATGAATAAGATTGGCATTAACTATTTTTTCTATTATCTTTACCCAAATTTCAACCTAAAATATCAATAAATTATGTTTGTTTAATATTTAATTTTTAATTACAAATTTGTACAAATTAAATACAAAATAAAATAATTTATTTGTATAACTTGTTTTTTCTAGGACTCTAAAAAAGCTTTGTCTAATCCTGAATACAAAAAACAGTCAAGAAGCACTTTTGCTAAGTCTACCGCTTTATGGAACAAACAAGGTCGCTCAACTAAGTCAGCTGATTTAGTTAAACAAAATCTTGGTGTTTATTTAATGACACCAAACGAGACTAGTTGGAATTCACTGTATGGCGCAGTGGTGTTGCTTAATAAATTAATTAAAAATAATGAACCTAAGTTTAGAATAATAATGGACGAATTGTCTATTGGCAGGCACATTTTAAATCTTAAAAATATATTAATTATTTTATCTATATTTTTTATAAATAATGTTTTTAGATTCAATAGAAGCGATATTGATTTCATGTGTCAATATCAAACAATTATGGGGCCAATTTCAATCAGCTTGGATTTACTCCAGGGTGATACTACTCGTAACATGTATTTTGGTTATCTCCTACCTACAATAGAAGAATTAATTTATAAATATGAATTAATGACAAATGATCAAAAAATTTCTAATTATATGAAACTTCTGGTGAATGCCATACTTAATGGTATGTAATAAATAAAAATGAATATTTTTTAAATACATTAATCTTATTTAGCCAAGTACTTTAATGTTACACATTTAATTTCTTTTCATTTTAGCTGTTTTTGGTTTATTTTATTGGTAAATACTATTTACTAAATACTAAATATTTAGTATCTCTTAGTTCTTACAGTCTTACTGATGCATGGGCGCCGGGTTTCCCAAATTTCATGGGGTGCCTAAAATCCTTAGATATTAATAAATGTCAATTTAAATAAATAATAATTTTTTTTCAACATAAATTGTTACCTTATTTAATACGACTTTTTTCATATATTAAAACTTTTAAATACATATTAATTATTATACATAAAATTATTTTCATTTCATATACATATGTTAGGAACGAGTTATCAAAACATCCAAAATATATTGTTGCCATAAATATTATACAACGAAAAAATTATAAACGTATTAAATTACGTATTGCTCTATATTTTTATTTCATGGGGTGCAGAGCACCCCATAGAATGATTCATGGGGTGCTTGAGCACCGCAGCACCCCAATAGTCGGCGCCCATGTACTGATGTATAATGTAAAATGTTAATTAACTGATCTATTCTTTATATTTATATTTCTGCTCACTACCTACATTAATATACTCTTGAGCTAAAATAAACAAACTTCATTAATAATAATTTTTGTTTTTAGTTATTAAAACAAGATTTGCCGATTATTTGATAGACAAATTTTAATTACTGCTGCAGTCTGCCACTCACTTTTTAAAACAGCATGGATTAAAAATGATATAAAAAAACAATTGGCCTCAGAATATTTCAAAAGTGCCTGTTATGATTTACATAGGAATGATAATGACAAATAATGATGTAGAAGATAACCAAATGAATGATAATTTATCTAGTTTTTTTACCTGGTCACAAAATTCCCAAGAGGAAAAATCAACAGTTAGTGATGAAATTGATAGATTTTTGGGCACATCTCCAACAAAGCCATTAGAATGTTTGCATAATTTACCCACCTATCAAAAGAGTGAGATTAGTTGAAAACTTTTTATACTATTAGTAATAATATTACTAAAACATTTGTACTTTGTTTTCAGGTATTTGTGAAGTACAACACTCCGCTACCTAGCAGTGCGTCAGTAGAGAGAGTGTTTAGTGTTGGTGGTGCAACAATAACAAAAAAAAAAGAACAAATATGACGGATAAACATTTTGAACAAATAATGTTCTTAAAATGCAACACTCAAATGTTCGATTGACGATTAATACAATATATTATGAATGATTCAGAATTAAATTGATTTTTTTGTTTTGTATTTGAAAATTATTTCAAATACTTCTAAAAAGTATTTGAGTAATACTCAAATACTTTTCTATAGATAGTATTTGGGTGGTATTTTAAATACTTTATTTTATAAGTATTTAAATAATTACTCAAATACTTTTTAAAAGTATTTTTTACAACACTGCATATAATATTGCAGACTATTCGTACTGTAATAAGTATACAATTATTAAATTATTAAATTGTATTTCATTAATAGCAAACTATTTCAGTCACATTAAATTTCACTTTTTTCGCCATTACTCGATTTTTTTTTCGCGTACCCCTTGATATCATGTCACGTACCCCAGGTTGAGAACCTCTGTACTAGGGGTGTGTTCGAAAATGTTAAGTTAGAGTGAAGATGATAATAGAGAGTGGTAGAGTAGAATTTTATCACAGAATATATTATATTTATCAAAATTACTCCAAAAACCCGAACGATGGTTAATGTGATAAGATTTGATTGAAAATTTAAAAATATAATATTCTACAATTTCTTTAAATTATGTAATACTAATAGTGTAATACGTACTTTAAATAATTATAATATTTAATAATCGTAATTAAACCAACGTTTCAATATCTGAGAATAATTTTTATTTCAAAATGGAACAATATGACTTAGAAGTATGTTTAATAGTCGATTCAATGGGAAAATCTTTACAAAGTATTTTACAAACAAAAATTATTCAAGTGAGATTAACATTTTGCACAAAAAAAATGTATTTGGTTTTTATTAGTCAATCATTTCAATATATTTGTAATACTATATTATATTACTTGTTACTAGATTGATGATGATAGTTCAAATGATGAATTTGACTACGAATTTATTAGGTAGTCGAATGTGATGTTATAAGATAAAACCAACGAGAAACCAAGGTTTTTTAAAACATACAATTCCTAATTTTTCAAATAAACAGTTTCAAGAACACTTCCATCTATCAACTACATCATTTGAAAGGTGTATAGAAATATTTTGTCCTCTTTTAAAAAAAACTTGTGTTGACGGACGTCAAGGTACCAATGAGCAGCTTCAATTATTGTCTGTCCTTTGGTGACTAGCACGGTTATCTACATAGGTTGGCGCACGCCACTATGATACTAATGCAGACGGGTGGTCTATGCGGTGACCGTAGTGAACTATTAGCGCTAGTAGTCAGTGGGCCTACGTTTACATTTATATATACTGGGAAATCGATGATTTTTTATTCAAATTCGTTATATCACCCAAACGACTAAAATTACGAATTAAAAACATTCCACAATTATTGTAGACCGTGAAAAGGTGATAAGAACACAACCGACACCTAACCTAGAGATAACATGAGTACATTCTTAATGCATGACAAAGAACAAAATAATTTTCGAATTTCGACATTATTTTGTATTGTTGTCATTACATAATTGGTAGTAGGTAGTTTTATTGCGATGGTGGCTTAGTGTTGTATAGTTTGATGTACTTCAGGCTACAAAAGCAACACAAAAAAGGTGTCACAGTTTTCAGCACCAAAAGATACTGGTTTGCGGCAAAAATGGCAAAAAGCTATTCCAAGGAAAAACTTTGTTGTAAATGACAATACCTATGTTTGTTCCAAACATTATATTGTTGTTAGGTATTTTTACAATTTTAATTATTGGGTTTTAACATAAATCATTATATCTTGGTCAATAAGTATGAAGGAAAACTTTCTACTAACATCATATTAAGTATTAACCAACTACTAAATAGGTTTTATTACATAAAGAATAAGTAATAAACAAATTAATAATAACATATTATGTTTATTCGGTATTTTATTTTACAGATATTTTATAAATAAAATAAATTATAACTGGGTAAGAAAGACTTGTAGTCATTAATTATTTGAATTGAATTGAATTTATAATTTTTTTTTATTATTTGAAAAACACAATACAAAGAATTTAAAGAAATAATAAAAATTACCTACACCTTTAAGCTAAGCTTGTGGTGGTGTAACAGGGAGTAACAGTACATAATACACGTGATTTAATTAATTAATTAATTTAACAAATAATAACAAACACTATAAAATAAATAAGAGATACCAATGTATGCATTTTTTTATAATAAACACTGCCTTAGTTAACTAAATCAAACATTATTTAGGTATATATATTTTATGTTAATTTTATCATTAAAAATATTTTTACCAATTAATTTTGATTATAATTTGCTGATGTCAGTCATAATCACCTTTTCACGGTCTACAATAATTGTGGAATGTTTTTAATTCGTAATTTTAGTCGTTAGGACGATAATAACGAATTTGAATAAAAAATCTTCGATTTCCCAGTACATACGAATGTAAATGTAGGCCCACTGACTACTAGCGCTAATAGTTCACTGCGTTCGCCGCATTGACCAGCGATAACACGCCGTGCGCCAACCTGTGTAGATAACCGTGGTGACTAGCAATACCAGACAGTTTTCGGTTTCTAAACATTTTAAAAACCTATGTAAATACATTTCTTATAATCTAATAAATACATTGAATTTAAATCTAATATTTTTATTACTGATTTTTACTTGTAGAGGCTATCTGTTCCTTAAAATATAATTTTTGTTTTTATTATAGATCAGTTTCTGACAGATTCGATATTGGAAAAAGTACACTCCATGATAGTTTTGTTCGTGTCATTTTGGTTTTAAACAAATTGTCTCCTACAATTATTCATTGGCCCAAAGTTGAAAAAATGCAAAATATTCAACTCAATTTTAAAAAAATGTCAAAAGCTGGTTTGAGCAATATAATAGGTGTTATTGATAGCTCTTATATTCCAATACCGGCTCCTAAAAAGTCACCAAATGCATACCTAACTAGAAAATGTTTTCATGCCATAACTTTACAGGCTATATGTGATGATAAGCTAAGAATAATAGATGCATTTGCCGGTTATCCTGGTTCTGTGGGTGATCGAAGAATATTGACAAACTCACCGATTTATCAGAATATTTTGCAAAATAAAGATAGGTAATTGTATAGTGTTTTATATTTATTGTAATAATAACAATGACAAAGCTTACCCTGTTCTTGATTGGTGTATTCCACCATATATAGATAATGGTACACTTTCTGACCAAGAAAAGTTGTTCAATGTTTCACTTTCTCGTGCAAGGCAATCTATTGAAAGGTGTTTTGCTCTTTTAAAAGGTATTATTTGTTTGTAATTATAAAAAAATATTTTTTTTTTAAATACATTTTATATTTTATTGGTCGTTTCAGACGGTTGAAATACCTAGATATGAAAAATTTAGAATTGATACCACAGACTATAGTAGCGATTTGTGTTCTACACAATATATGCTTATAGTTTGACGATGATCAGTGGTTGGAGACATTACTTGTAAACGAACAGCCAAATTTAGGAGACGATACCACAAATACCCAGAATATGAGTATAGAAAATACACTATCTGGCTGTCTAAAATGGGACAAAATTATGATCGCATTACAATCAGTATGATATACACCATCATCTGAATGATTTCTGTATTGATTTGGACTATCACCAATTTTTTGTATAAATAAACTTATAACCCTAATAGCACCGGGACTCCTATATAATACCGGTTGGACTCCGAAGTGGGCAAGTAGGGACTCTAAGAGGCTTCCTTGGCTGATCCCAATACTCACCAGTAGTATATATATGCCGATCCTGGCGCACTTTTGATATTGATATTTTTCACTTAAAACTAATTTATTGATATTTTTCACTTAAAACAAATTAATTGATATTTTTCACTTAAAACTAATTAGTTGGTATTTTTCACTTAAAACTAATTAATTGATATTTTTCACTTAGTTTTTAAAAAAATATTTATATTATGGTCTGTGGTCTTTTTCACTTAGTTTTTTTTTTTTTTTAAATATTTATATTATGGTCTGTGGTCTTTTTAACTTAGTTTATTTTTCTCTAATTATTTAACATAATTATTTCAAAATGTTTTTGAAGTAATAAAATTTTTATGTTGAAATTCAACATAAAAAATTAAAATTTAGATTTCTGGAGTTCCCCTGTATATAAAGTCCCTTCAATAATTTCACCATCAATATCTTTTATTTTATAAGTTATAGGAGATGTATACACAATTTCGTTTATTATAAATATTTCACGAGTCCAATTAGGATCATATTTATTGGCAAATTTTTGTTTAAATCTGGTAATTCGAACCCTGTCTCCGACTTTAAATTTAATTTTCTTTTTCGATTTATTCTCAGAGAATACCTTTCTTAAAACCTCACATTCATTACTCTTTTTAACTTCACAAGGTTTCATTCCAATAGTTCTATGAATGTCTTTAAAATTATATTCATACAACAAGGATTGTAAATTATGTATCCATTTTTTATTGTTTTGTACTTCGAAATGTATTCTCATCTTTCCATTGAGTGTTCTATTAAATCGTTCGATTATTGATGATTTCTCTTCATTTTGAGTATGATACATTTTAATCTCATATTTTTTTAACATTTCTTTAAACAATTTATTTTCAAATTCTAGTCCTTTATCGGTATGGAGTAAAACTGGAGGGTTATGGTTTTGTATTTTAGCTTCCTTTAATATTTTTTCAAAAGCTTTGGATACACTTTTCCCGTCTTTCTTTTTAAGTGGATAAGACCAAGCAAATTTGGAAAAAGTATCAATTACATTTAACATATAAGAATAATTATCGTTTTCTTTCTCATAGTTTTTCATTATAACTAGATCAGCAGCCCATAGATCATCAATACCCTTGGTAAATATTTTTCTTTTCGGAAATCGTTTCCTTACAGGTTTGTGAAGTTCTTGAGCTATTGAAAGTTTATCCTTTGCCTTTATTTTTTGGTTGTTTTTAATTTTCTCTTCATCTTTAAGAGGTTGAATAAATTTACTTTTATTTGTGTTACATTCAACACATTTTGTTGAGATTCTCCACCTACCATTATTCGTTTGAACTTTTTTTGCATCGATATTTTTTGTTTTTTTCTTACATTTCAGACAATGTATAATTTCTTTTAAAATACCATCCATTTTATAATAGACAATCTTAAATTTTATCGAATTTCTCTGATTGAGTTTTGTATAATATCGTATACAAATTTGTTACTTGAAACTAGACAAATATAGCAAACAGTACCATCTGATACATCTCCATCAAAATCAATATTCAAAATGACTGTGTGTTTAGAACCTGATATACTCACAGGTTGTCTAGTCAGATTTATAACGAATAAAGGTTTAGAATTCTTAAACTGTTCTGGATCTGTGTAGATTAAAGGGAGTTCTCGGTATGTTTTGTAAAAAACTTTTTTGTAGTCTCCAAGCATATCGTAAATATTGCCAAATTTATCGTTTTTGAAATAGATATTCAACATCTCTTCTGGATATTTTTCTCCGTTTATTTCAAAGTAAATATTTCTAACATTACAGTGATCAAAATTACTTGATTCTTTTAGTTGAGTATTTCTGTTTGTAAACCTACAATCCCAAATAAAGGATCATAAGATTTCTATACATGTTTGTAATATCAAGAGTACACTTCTTTCCATTCAATTTTCTTACTTCAATACATTTAATAGTTTTAAAATCCAAGAAATAATTATTTTTTTCTGATAATTCAACCAATTCATTTATTAAGAGGGTTTTACTCATACTATCATATTTAACTACACGAAAACTAATCCTAAAATCCTCAATAATAATTTTTCCATCTGTTGGCATTTTATCAGAATTTTCTTCTTTGAATAATGCATCATGATCATGATTTCGAATAAACTCTAATTGAATGTCTCCTTTGTAAAGTGGATATGTTATATCCTCAAAGAAACCCAAACCGAAATCTGACAAATTGCCATAAACATTAAATTTCCCCCCTCCTTTAAATCTGGATTGATATCCTGAGTTTATAGTAGGACTGTGGTTATTATTTAAAACAAAACCAACAACCCCTTTCATATTACTTGTTATACCAGGGTTTTCGATTTCCTCAAGTAATGTTCCATGTTTTTTCAGTTGGATGTTGGAAAATAGTTTGCTTGGAAAACCATTCTCTAATATTATATTGCTATTAAGTGGATATTCAGTATCGTCTAGTTGTACAACTTTTGTTGTTAAACTTTTGTTAAATTTTGTGGATTTTAAGTCTAGAAAACAATCACTTCCATCTATTGAGAAAATTGTCTTCCTATTTTCAGTATTAAGGTTTAACACAGAAGTTGGGTTGAAATCTCTATATTCAGCCCGGATAATATTATCATCATACTTTTAAAAAAAATTTTCCATTTATTATACATATATTTTTTTTTTTTTAACAAAAATTCTAAACCAGGCGAAAAATCCGGGTTAAAAAAGAAATCTTAAACCAGACAAAAAATCCGGGTTAAAAAAAGAATCTTAAACCAGGCGAAAAATCCGGGTTAAAAAAGAAATCCTAAACCAGGCAAAAAAATCCGGGTTAAAAAAAATCCTAAACCAGGCGAAAAATCCGGGTTGGTTAGAATATTGACAACCAGGTTTATATTCATTAGTTTGTAACAGTATACAAATTTTAAAGATTTTCTCTTTAAAATTAACAATACATTTTATTATAATTTTTTATAAATTCCAAACACAAATGACCACAAATAGGTGGGCCATTATCATTTTGGTATATATTCGTTGATATTAGTAGGTTCTTTTTCCCTAAATATTTAACAAGTTCTGTAGGTGGATTAAATTCTCCATATGAGTCGAAATAAATTTTTAAATTTCCTTCTTTTATCCATGCTACCCAATGTGAAACTTTCTCTTTAGAATCATTTAAATTTAATACACCACTTTCATTTGTCCAAGGTTTTAGAGGAAGTTCGTTTCTCATGAAACACCCTCTAAAATATTTATTTTTTTCAGTAAATTTTAAGATATCAAAATTAGTCAATGCTTTTTCCCCATATTTTTTAACAAGGAAATTAACAGATAGATCTACTTTTTGATTGTTTTTTTTTCTCTTCAAACCAGAGCCAATATGTAATGTTTTAACATTTTTAATAATTTTTTCCAATTCCTGATTGTGTCGAATTGTTTTTTTTTCCATTGCCTTTTTATGTTTAGTTTCTGAATAACTATCCCATATAGCAGATCCTCCTTGAGCTGCTGCAATTCTACCGAATAAAAGAGGAAGAAATCCACCTTTATTTATTTGATTAAATTCCAATTCTAATCGGACTTCTTTATTTTCTTTTTTGGATTTTTTAGCATATTTATTTGTGTATTGGTTAAATTATATAGTTTTCCCTCACCTATTTGATAAGGTTTTAAAAGGATTGTAACATTTTTTTTCTGTTCATGATCCAAATGAATTTTCTTATTTTGATAATCATTTAGTTTAAGTTCTTTAATTTTGTACCTGCACCTAAGTAGTTATAAGTAGGCCAATGTATTTCAGGTATAAATTTACTGTTTAAAATATGATTGACAAGACCTTCCCCTTTAATTAGTTTTTTTGGCAAACATTTTATAATTTCGATCAAATACTCTGTACTTTTTGGAGAATCAATCAACTTTTCCATTTCATTTTTGAAAAAGGTTACCATACCTAGTTTTTCATTATGAAAATTATTATTTCCTGCTCTTTCTTCTTCGGCGATTTTACACAATCGATTTATTATTTGGTTTAAATTATTTATATACATATATTCTGCAGGATTTTCCGTGTAATATTTTAAACCTTCTCCAACATGTTCAGATGGTTTTTTCATTTCATTCCAAATATTTTTAATTATTAGATTATATTTATTAGAACTGGATGATTTTGGTTTTCCTGTTTTTTATCGTTTTTTTGATACATCGAGTCGGTTTCTAATAATATTTTTTTATATGTTTTTAAATCCTCATCTGTATACGGTAATATAATATTATTTGTTTCATCCCATAGATTTGACTCTGTTAACAAGTTCCACAATCCTTCTGTTCCTTTATATTGATTCTTGTTTAAAATAATATCGTTGCCGTTAAAACTTATTGCGTATTTTCCAATTGCATGACCTTTTTTATTAGTAGTTTTATTATCATAAATCCAAATTCCAAAAGCTTTATCTCTTAGATCTATGAGTTTCTGTGCGGCGATATTGCCTAAATGTGTTGTTTCTGGTGTTTTTATTGTTTGATTTTCTTCATCTCTTGTTGGTGTTTGAAAACTTGATATCATTTTCGGTTTGTTTTCTGTATGGATTGGTTGTTCTATTAATGTTGATGTTTTTACAGGTACCAATTCTGTGTGTGAATCAACATCTGTTTTGTTTACAGCATTTTTTATGTCTCTTAATACTTTCACTACAGGTTCGAAAGCTTTTTCTTTTCTTATTTCGTTGTTGATTTCTCTTTGATTTGCATTTTTAAAATTATTTTGTAGTTTTTCTCTAATTTTTAATACTTGTTTGGTTTTCTCTATTTTTTCCTTGTCCTTATCATTATTTAAAATATTTGGTTTAAACATCTCACTATTTTGAAGACCTCCTCCTTTTCTCATTTGTTTTGTAAGATTATTCTGAATTTTTTTAATATCACTATCATTCATTTATAATAGATGTATTTAAAAATAAAATATATCTAAATTATATTACAACATAAACGTCTTACGTAAACCTAAACATAAACGTCTTACGTAAATTTTAACATAGTTTTTTCTCTAGTTTATTATATATATGATTATCTATAACATCCAGAGAAATGTATCCATATTTTTTTTCCCAACTAAGTGCACAAAATTTGAAAAAATTTTCTTTAGATAGAGTTGAACTATAAAAACTTTCCCAAATTTTACTTACGTAGTGTTTTTGTTGTTTAAAAATAAACAAAAAATTTAAATTATTGCGTATCAATTTTAAATCACTCGAGCTAAAACAATGAGTTAAATAAATACAGGAAATATTTTTATGTCTGCCTCTGACAAAATATTCCTTTACTAATGATTGATCTTTTTCCAAAATCCATTCATCAAAAACAACTAGACTATTTGTTTGACATTCGTCGACAGGTACTATATCTTGATCAGAGAAATGCGAATCAATATTAAAATTAATATCAAATATTTTTTGTAAAAATGTATACACTGGTTGTTCAAGATTTTTTGAGAACACATAAAGGTTTTCTGTGTAAAATGTGTTAATCAGCCATACAACACTAGATAAATTAAACGAACATAAAACTTACTGTATGCATAATAAATGTACCAAGGTCGTTTTACCCAAACCTTCCAATAATATTGTTCAATTTTCTCATTATAATCATTCTTTAAAAGTACCTGTTTCGATTTACGCAGACTTTGAGTGTATGTTAGAAAAAATACAGAATTGTCAACCTTGTGATAATACTTCGTATATAAACCCATACCAAAAACATACTCCTATAAGTTTCGTATTCTATATAAAATACTCAGATGGGAGTTTTAAGAAAAGTGAAGAATACTTTGGATTGGATGCACCTAAGGTATTTGTTCAAAAAATAAAAGAAAAAGCTCTTTATATTGCTGAAAATTATTTAGATTTAAAAGTTCCTATGAAAGAGTTGACTAAAAAACAATGGAAAAATTTTAAAAACGCAAACACATGTCATATTTGTGAGAGAAAAATGGAGGATATACCTCCACAATTGTTACAGAGTATGAAAAAAAAGGAAAAAAAAACTGAATTCAAAAATAATATGAGAAAAGTTCGAGACCATGATCATTTAACTGGAAATTATAGAGGAGCTGCACATTCTTATTGTAATTTAAATCATCAAATTCCTAGATTTATTCCTGTTTTATTCCACAACCTTTCAGGTTATGACGCACATTTATTTATAAAAGAATTCAACGGCGATAATCAAAGAATAAACTTGATTCCAGATAATGAGGAAAAATATGTATCTTTTTCAAATATTTTGGACTACCAATCATCTGCTTGTATGAAAAATAAATGTTTGAATAAATTCTGTAAAAAAAGTATAACAAATATTGTCTGTAAAAATCAAATCGAGATAAGATTTTTAGATTCATTCAAATTTCTATCTTGCAGTTTAGATGAATTAGCTAATAATCTAGAGAAAAACCAGTTTAAAGAACTCGGAAAACATTTTCCAAGAGAACATCTAGATTTAATAACTAAAAAATTATCTTATCCTTATGAGTATATGGATTGCATCGAAAAGTATAGTGAAACATGTTTACCTCCCAAAGAACTTTTCTATAGTTCTCTTACAAAAAAACATATAACAGACGATGATTATAAAAATGCTCAAGAAGTTTGGAATGCATTTAATATACAAAATCTCAGAGAATTTACCATGTTGTATAATAAGATAGATGTTTTCTTATTAAGTGATATTATTGAAAATTTTCGTCATCTTTCTTTAGAAACTTATAAGTTAGATCCTTTGTGGTGTTACACAACTCCAGGTTTTGCATGGAATTGTATGCTCAGAAAAACAGGTGTAAAATTGGAATTATTAACAGATTATGATATGCATTTATTCATTGAGAAAGGATTGAGAGGAGGGATGACTCAATGTAGTGTTAGATATTCCAAAGCAAACAATAAATACATGATGGAAAAATTTAATAAAAATAAAGATTCTGTTTATTTGCAATATTTAGACGCAAACAATCTTTATGGATGGGCAATGTCTCAATCCTTACCTTCTGGAGGATTTAAATGGATTGATCCAGAAAAAATAACAGATATATTAAATCTTAGTGTAGATTCCTCTAAAGGATATATTTTCGAGGTTGATTTAACTTATCCTCAAGAACTTCATGATAAACATTCAGATTTCCCTTTTGCTCCAGAAAATCAATTCGACGGTGTTCCATTACCTAAACTTACTCTAAATTTATATGATAAAAAAAAGTATGTCGTCCACTACATAACATTACAAGAATATATTCGTAATGGTTTGAGAATAGAGAAAATTCATAAAATATTGGAGTTTGACCAATCTCCTTGGTTAAAACCTTACATTGATTTAAACACAAATCTTAGAACAAAAGCTAGAAATAATTTTGAAAAAGATTTCTATAAATTGATGAATAACAGTGTTTTCGGTAGAACAATGATGAATGTAAGAAATCATGTTGATATTAGATTAATAGTAACAAATGCTTCGCAATTAGAAAAATTAGTTGCGAAACCAAATTTCGATAGAGCTACGATTTTCACAGAAAATTTAGCTGCAATACATATGAAAAGAACTTCGACTAAATTGTTTCAGCCAGTTTATGTTGGGATGACTATATTAGACATTTCTAAAAAATTAATGTATGATTTTTATTATAATGTTTTGAAGGAGAAATACGGTGATGAAATAAGATTATTATATTGTGATACAGATTCTCTAATTATAGAAGTGAAAACGAATGATTTTTATCAAGATATGAAAAATGATATAGACCATTATGATACATCTGATTATCCTTTGGATAATATTTATAATATACCATTAGTAAACAAGAAAGTTATAGGGAAATTCAAAGATGAGCTTAATGGTAAAATAATGGCTGAATTTATTGGTCTGCGATCGAAATTATATTCCTTCACAGAACATAGCACAGGGAAAGAAGTCAAAAAAGCTAAAGGAGTAAAAAAATGTGTGGTTGATAAAGAAATATGTCATAATGATTTTAAAAAATGTTTAACAACTCAAAAATCTCTAAGTGTTAAACAAAATATGTTTAGAACAAAAAACCATGACATTTGTACAATCGAACAAAATAAAACAGCACTCAGTGCTCATGATGATAAAAGATTTATATCAGAAAATGGAATTGATACTTTAGCTTGGTGCCATTATAAAACAGGAATATCTAGAGAAAACTTCATTGACCATATTAATAATGTAATCAAAAATAATAACTCAAAAAAATAGAGAAAAATAAACTAAGTGAAAAAGACCACAGACCATAATATAAATATTTTTTAAAAAAACTAAGTGAAAAATACCAACTAATTAGTTTTAAGTGAAAAATATCAATAAATTAGTTTTAAGTGAAAAATATCAACTAATTAGTTTTAAGTGAAAAATATCAATAAATTAGTTTTAAGTGAAAAATATCAATTAATTTGTTTTAAGTGAAAAATATCAATAAATTAGTTTTAAGTGAAAAATATCAATTAATTTGTTTTAAGTGAAAAATATCAATTAATTTGTTTTAAGTGAAAAATATCAATAAATTTGTTTTAAGTGAAAAATATCAATAAATTAGTTTTAAGTGAAAAATATCAGTGTGCCAGGATCGGTATATATATATACTACTGGTAGGTATATGAGTGAGGTCATATTAAATTTTCAGAACTATTTGTCAAATATTTAAAATTATATTACATAAAAACTTTCAAACAATTTGGTAAATTAAAAGTTCTATATTTAAGTCAAAAGTGCTATAATTTTTCTGAAAATGTTGTTCTAAAATATAGTTCGAGCAATGGTAAAGATTACACCAACTCATTTAGCACCTAATCCATTTCAGAAAATGAATTGCAAATTGGCCATTCAATTATTTAGTCATTAAGTTTCCACAGCAATAAAAACCTGTATTGCCACCGGAGAACTGAAATCATCGACTGCTAATAACACTGCTAGCTTTATCGATATTTTGAATAACATGTTTGACTCAGCGATACTACATCTATATAATCGAATTATTATTTAGAACAAAATTATATAAGGAATATAAGTGGGATAACGCGAAATTTGGAAGAAGAACTGTCCAAAATACAGCCAAGTTACGTGTTCTACAAAATAAATAAATAGTTTTAAAATATAATAAAAATGTACAGTTAATATTTGTAATAAATTTGTTTATAATTCATTTTTGTATTTAATAAAATAATAATAAGATAATAAAAGTTTAATAAGTAAAAAGTAAAATAAGTATTCATTATTTGGTGTATCGTGTATGATGTAACATCAATTTCAATTATTTAATTTGTAACTGGAAAAAAGATAGTGACTGCGATAAGAAACAAAATGCGTATCGCACGGACCGCGTATCGCACCGACGCCGCGCGTAAATAAGAATTTATTAATGTTGTTGACTCTTATCGCCATCTACCGAGAGTTTTATTGTAGACCACCAAAAAACCGCCCAGTGAGCAATCTATAGTATTTATAATCAATGGTTTAACTGTGAACTTGTTTGTTCCATATTTAGATTTGCACTACTGTTTTCTAAAGACCCATTTTCTTTTAGTGTTATGCTAGAAGTTGTTAATATCTCATAACTTGAATTTTTGGGCAGGTTTTCCTTTAATCCTAGAAAAAAAATTGGTTCTGGACATCTTTTTTCCTAGCGCTAAAACACCTAGAGAATATCGCTCTTCTAATGTTACTACTGGAGCATTAGGTAATTGAACTTTTAATTTATCATGCACCCAAGCTTGGTGTTTACAAAATGCTCCAACACACCCATCTTTACAGGAACAACACCAATTTCTGTGTTTGTTTATCTGATACACTTGGAATAGAGTATGTGTGTTCATCAATTTGTTTTACATCTTCTATTGTAATATTTACTGTTTTAGAACATAGTTTACTGTAAAGTCTATGTGTTTTAGTATTTCTGTCATGTGCATGATCCAGTAAACGTAAGGTGAAATATTCTCTCCAACACTAACAATAAAATCAACTAAGGCAACTGTATTGTATGCTTTAGTTCTATTTAATAATATGTCTTTTATTATTCTGATTGAAGCTTCAGCATAATTATTCGTTTCATTATTTCGGTAAAGAATATTATGCCTATAAAACGATACCCGCTGGTCTTTTCTATTAAAATTTCCTTCAAAAGGTCTCACAAAATTGTTGTGGGTGTCAGACATGCAACGTATTTCCAAAACAGATTTTTCTAAATCGTGTTCATTATCAGAATACATGACCTAAATTAATAATTTAATTTGATATTGTAAACAATTAATACCTTCACCTATTAATATATAATTCATTTATAAGTTATAATTTTTTCTTTTAACTTATGCCGAACCTTTTAATATAAAATATGGACTTAAATCATATGTATACAGTGGCGCCGAACCCTATATACAGGTGGGGCGGTCGCCCCACCTTTGAAAGTGGGTGGGTGGGTGGTAGGTGCTAGGTGGTTAGGGTAGTAGGTGCTAGGTGGTTAGGGTTATTAAAGTTAAATTGTTGAAACTTGAAAGTTTTTAGTTTCAAAAACTGATTAATAAATACCTATCAATTAAATAAATAATACAAATTAAATAATAACTGCGTGTATATTTTATTCATCTGCACTATTATATAAGAAATAATAATTTAGTAGAAATATTTAAACAATACTTCCGGTTTCCAATGTATATTTTCGTCATTAAAGTAAAGACGACATTTCAATGTTTGTCTGTTATAATAACATATATTTGAACCATTTAGTATACTGTATACACTGTTATTGTCAATCCTTGTCAAATTGGTGGCACGGTGAGGCAGTGTAATTTTTCTATATATATATATATATATAGGTAAAATTGTTAGGTGTATGGGTGGAGTAGGTATTAATTTTTGTACTTTGCTCCACCTATACAAATTGAGTTCGGCGCCACTGTATGTATACATTATTATTTTATTTTGGGATAAATTATTTGAATAGTTTAATTTTTTAGATAAGTTAATTTTGTTGATATTTAAGTATTTTGCACTAAATAGTTTTAGGTAGCATTAAATTAAATCTTTTTATTTATGTAATATTAATTAATTTTGTTACTTTATATTCTAAATATTACGATTATTTTTGGCAGCATTAAGTAACATATTTTATCAAATTTAGTTGTGAAATTGTTATACTTAGTTAGTGAATAATGGTAGGAATTAAATCTTTACATTTTTTAGATAGCATTCATATTTAAAATATTGCACTCCAGTATGTATAAATATTCTAAAAGGTTTAATTTACCATTTAATTAAAATTTAAAAGTAAGTAGTGTATTATTTGTTTGTATCGTATATAAACTAAATATGTTATAAATGATGTTATCCCATATGTCTAATGTTTTACAACTACAATAATATAACATGGGATTTTAAAACATAATGGAAATGAAAGTATTAAAATTTAAATAATTATCAAAATAAATCATATTTTACCTTTTGAAATTTTCTCATTAGAGTTAAGCGATCAGATGCTCTTACTTCATTCTTATTATCATGAAGCCAACGCCATTCGGCTTGAGCCATATGAAAATGACATAAGAATTGTCTTGCTGAAGGCCATAATGAATTTAATGCATTTTTTTCAGCTTTAGAGTCATCTGTCATAAATACAGTAGGTGCCTAGTTTTTATATAGATATAAAATAGTTCATAGTTAATTACTGTAATCTTTGATTTAAGTTTTTATGTTTAATTATTTTGAGAATATTTTAAATTAAAAATACCTCTTTACCACCAAAACATAGTGGAAAAGATAATTTCAATAGAGATAGTGCTCCTTTATAACTTTCTTCAGTTTGACCATAATGAATAAGAATTGCTATTGGTATAGCTCCAGCCTTAGATATAGTTAAAATTACAGTTATTGTGGTGCATGTTGTATCGACACTGCCAGTAGAATCAATAAAAATTATTTCTTGAGACGACTTTAATTGTTGAGCTCTATTCATTATTGGTGATATTGATACTTGAATTAATACTGCCCAAGGCATTTCTGATTTAATTTCAATCCCTAAATAATATACCAACACAAAATTGTGTACCTACATAAAAATGTTGAGAAAATTCTCACCTTGTTTATTATAAAATTTAGTTTTTTCTTTTAACTTAGGGAGGGGTTCATGAATAGGTTCATAATTATCTTTTCTCCATTCGTTGTAGATATATGTAATACACTAGCCTTTTAGTTGGATTTAATGCAACATTAGCTAACTTACTACATGCATTATCAAGTAGCATCAATTTACTTTCATGAGTGTGTAAAGCTTCACTTGCTGTCAATCCATCATCAAAATATGTTAAAAATGTTTTTCTTGTCTAAAAAATAAGAAAAATGTATCTCTGAACAAAGGTATTAGCTTATGCAATATGCCTACTTACTTCATCAGACACTCTTAAATGTCCGAGTGCACCACATGAATTAATCGGATGATTGTGATTTAATTTCAATTGAACTTATGCACAAACAAAGTGGTGGATCTTTTTTTAAAAAGCCATCATTTTCCCTTGTGTCCTTATTGTTTTTTTTTTAAAGTATATTTAACGATGCTTGACAAACAGTATTTCTTTTACTCATGATTTCATTTGTATTGGTTTTATTCTTAGTAGCATGTTGACACAACCAATACTTATGAAAAATGACTCTGAATATAATATGTTTATTTAAAATTTTAAAATTTCAATAGGCAAGGAAAAATAGGTAGTACAAACAATTTATATAGATACAAAATGAGAATAGGCAATTGTTATATAGAATACATATTTAGAATTTTTAAGAATATTTTTTTCACAATTTAATTTTATATTGATTTTCTTCACTCAATTAAAAAAAAAAAAGATGTAATATTTAATTAATAATAAACTAAATAATAATGAACAATAATTTATTTTTAATCTGTTCACAGTATTGTAGATTTATACAAATATAATGATTTTATTAGAGATAGCTAATAAGATAATCATATTAATAGAACTAGTAACACATATTATTATTATAACCTAGATATTTTATAAAATTTGAATACTTATAATATTAATTATTAAATTTTAAAATTTGTTTTTCATTTTGTTTTAATGTGATACATTATAATTTCACCTGATATTAATAAGCTTATAATTATAATTAATAGAATTACTAATCTAATCTTATATTTATGTTTTTACTTCTTTTTTATCTGTTTTATTTTTATTGGTTTATTTAACTAGATATTAAAAGGTATATTAATGTTTATTTATTTATACAACTAATATAATTTTGCTAATTGTATGAATGTATATAATGTATAAATAATAAATATTATAATTTATATTTATAATCGTTTTTTTTTTTTAGAATATAAAATAATTCCAAAATCTATCCTATAATGCCTAATTTATCAATTCATCTCGTGTATCCTACCAAACTCCTGTGTCCTGTGCTTTTTTTCCTTTTTTTATGTAAACACTTTTTCGGTTAGATATACTGAACCAAAAGTCTCATCAAGCAACTCTCTAGATAGGAAAAAATCCCAAAATGGTACTTTTGAGAGGTTATTTTTCGAATTTCTCAATAGTTTTTCCAAGCGTAGGCGTAAAATGACGAAAAACTAAGGCTGGGCAAGTTAATGATTTTTTTTAACTCAGTTAAGTTAAGTTAACATATACCAAAAACAAAAAGTTAAAAGTTAAAAGTTAATTTAATTATAGGTTAACTCAGTTAAGTTAAAAATTAATACACATTTTTTTTTAACTTTTTATTAAGTTAAAAAAAAGTTAATTTTTTTTTTACGCATATTTTATTGTTATGCAAACCTTGATACCCAAAACTAATTTTTGGACTATCACAGAACAAATGTTTATACTTTATAAGTATTATTTTTCTTTGTTTTGTAAAATCAAATTAAATTTGTACTCATGCATAACAATATGTTTATTGTTTATAGTTGAAAAACTATTCATTCAAAATAATAATAAATTATTTATTATAAATATAAACTAAAATATATAATAATAATTAAAACATTTAAAACCATTATGGCATTATTTAACTTCATTGAACTTTAAGAGGAGGGTCATTTCAAAATGTTTATCTGCTATCGATGCTCTTCTCTTCTCGAATAACTGTCCCCCAGCACTGAACAAGCGTTCTACATGCGCAGATGATGGAACTGCAGTATTAAATTCTAAATATGGCTTTTTGAGAATTTGTGGTAAATCAATAACATTTTTTATATTATTATTTGTAAAATAATCATTTATGATAGTTTTAATATCATTATCATTATTTGATATTATAGTTTCATTGAAACTAAAAAAGTCATCCTCAGCATTGTCACTGGAAGAGGTATAAGTTGAACTTAATGTTACATTACTTTCTTGTGAATTTTCAACACTTTGTTCACCAACATATCCATACAATGCTTCTTTAATAGAGTTTCTCTTGTCTGGATTAGCCCAGTGAAGTTTAAATTTGGGTATTAAACAAGCTGCCAACTGACATGTTTGAGAATCAGTATATCTTTGAAATCTATAAAAATTGATTAACTATAAAATAAAATAGCAATTTACAAAATAATAATACATAAAAAGTAAATTTTTTTTGCATAATTAGATGACATATTTTGGAGTCATGGATGGATATATATATTTCATATTCACAATTGAAATTAATTACCTTTTATCTATTCCTTTCTTTAATGCATTAACAAGCGGTCTACAAAAAGATAAATTGTTCATCTCGTTTAATGATTTATTTATTACACTTATTGTGGGGAGCAGGTACCCTAATGACACATGTTTATCTCCCTGCAGTATATCTAAGGCCTGAGCTATAGGCTTCATAACCTAATATTATTTGGAAAACAAGAAAATGCATGTTATAAAAAATGATATAGTAATAACTATATACAAATTATTAAATTAAAAGATTAAATTTGTCATTTACTTTGCAATATTCATTTAAAAACGCAACTTCACGAGGTTTTGAAATAATTGGCAATTGCAGCTCAATACAGATCATTTCAATTTTGTCTATATGATTCACAACACATTTGATGGCGTCATAGTAAGAATTCCACCTGGACATACAATAAAATGATAATATAATTAAGACATTTATTTGTAAATGTTTAAATACTTTTGTTCAAAACAAAAAATTCTAATTTATAAATAATAAGTAATAACCTTGTTGCATTAGGTGTAATGAGATATCGACCTAGGTATTTTTTTATTTGATCAGCACAAAGCGTTGACTGATTTTGTTTGTTAAAAAGTTTTTGACACTTTCCAAACACTCTTTTACTCATAAGTCTATATATAACATCCTTTTCAGCTTCACGTATATCGTTAACAGCAATCAAATTTATGGTGTGCGCTGCACACCTTTGATGGGGAGGCAATATGGAGGTAATTTTTCATTATACAACAAATTACGTAGTCAACATTTTTGAAGAAAACGTATTTTTCTTTTGTAAAATTTTATGGCCATTTTTATAGAGTTTATTTTTATAAACATTTTAATAGATTAACTTTATAATATTTAATAATTGAAGTTTATGAAAATAAAAAGTATAGAACCGTTCTGAAAAATAAAATGACACTTCAAAATTTATCAAAAATAAATAAATTACAAATTCCTTAATCTTACCTACATTTTACTTTAGGTTTAGATAGTTTTGTTTTTTAATATTTATACTATTTATTGAATTTTCATAAGCATAAGATATATCTAATTAATATTCAAAACATTTTTGAAACACCTATAGATATAAATGTAAGGTAATTCAAAATCATTTAATTATATTAATACCCTAACAGGACTGTTGTAATGCTATTTCCGAGAATATTTCTAATGATGGAAGTGAAGAAAGACTTCAAGTTGATATAGGTCACAATCTCCCAACCACAGCTAATTTATCTTCAAGTGATTTAAATGATTTTAGTCATGTAAATGAACCCTTTTATGCAATAAGACATTCAAACATTGAGGTGATTACTAATTAAATATTTAATTCTGTTTTAAATAACATTAATAGCAACCTCTTACTTAAATTTTGTTACAGGAGAGAGAAAATACTCTATATGAAAATAAGTTCAATATTGAAACGGAACTAAGAGAGTGGGCCTTAACAGAAAATGTTAACCATTGTACAATAAATTCACTTTTAGTGCGGTTGAAAAAACATGATTGTTTCAAACTTGACCTTCCAGTGGACGCTAGAACACTATTACATACTCCAAGATCAGTATCTGTTAGGAAAATAGATCCAGGAGAATATCACCATTTTGGTATAAAAAATGGAATTTGTGAATTTTTGAACAAACATCCAAAATATGTAGGTCCTATTGATGTTTCATTTAATATTTATGGACTGCCTATATCAAAGTCTACTCAAAGTCAACTCTGGCCAATTTTAGGATCGGTGGCTAATCATAAATTTGTTTTTGTAAATGGGCTATACCATAGTTTTGTAAAAAACCGAATGACGTCCAAAAATATCTTGAGGAATTTATAGAAGATGCCAAAGATATTGTGAATAATGGTATTGAATTTGACGGAAAAGTATTTGAGTGTGTTATTAAAACATTTATAGCTGATACACCAGCAAAAGCATTCTGCCTTCAAATCAAAAACCACACAGGATATTTTTCATGTACTAAATGTAAGGTAGAGGGAGAATTCATTTCTAGAATGTGTTTCCCTGATATTAATGCTCACAAACGTACTGACGAAGAATTTGTTCTACGTTCAGACGAATCTTACCATACTGGGAGGTCCGTCTCCCTGGCACCCGTAAATCATCCTATCGACTTCGGACCGATGCCATTTTTTTGTACCCGATTTGTATCCATTTGTATCCCCTTCACTTTTCCGGAAACCCGTTTTTTAAATACGGGTGCTGGGGAGACGTCTCCCTGGCACCCGCAACCATTTAAAATCGTCCTATCGACTTCGGACCGATGCCATTTTTTTGTACCCGATTTGTATCCATTTGTATCCCTTTAAAAAAAATTTGTATCCCCTTCACTTTTCCGGAAAACGGTTTTTTAAATACGGGTGCTGGGGAGACGTCTCCCTGGCACCCGCAACCATTTAAAATCGTCCTATCGACTTCGGACCGATGCCATTTTTTTGTACCCGATTTGTATCCTTTTGTATCCCTTTAAAAAAAATGTGTGTCTCCTTCACTTTTCCGGAAAACCGTTTTTTAAATATGGGTGCTGGGGAGACGTCTCCCTGACTCCCGCAACCATTTAAAATACTCCTACCGACTTCGGACCGATGCCATATTTTTGTACCCGATTTGAATCCTTTTTCTTTATTTTATTAAGGCGTAAAATGGAATCATCTTCCTTGCAGTGTCGCATCATTTACCCTAAGAGCTTTTGGACAAATTCGAAAGAATATTATCGATTTAACGACACATTATAATAATTATACGGAACGCTGTATACGATTTTCCTGCCATTTGTTGAGTGTAGCATTATTTCCTATATGTTTTTTTGGGTACATATTTTCTTTGGCTTTTTTTATTTTTTAAATGTTCTCCATTATTAAATTAACGATAAAATGACACCTGTTAAAACTATTATGATAAAATAAAGCATAAGTACGGGATATATTTTGATACTGAGGACGGTTGTTACCAGAGTTATTACACTTTTATTTTAGTCACGTTAGTATTTCGAAAACAATGTCCAAAATCAATAAATGATCTCTTCAAAGTACACTCCCAGGAAAATTTGTCCTCAAAAAAGCTTAATACTTTAGAACAAGATTACTGAAAGAAAAAGTGTTCATAAGCTTAGGAATGTATGGTTTTTGCAATCATACATTCCTGGCTTCACTCAGAATCTAGAATAGCAAGTTGTTACTTGCTAGTTGCTTTAACAGTAAAAACTTTTAGATTTACGTATAATTATGGGTAGCTTAATTTTAAACAAATGTGTCATAACATCAACTTACTGTATATTTTTCATAGGTATTTCATTAACATTATTTGTTATTAAACACACCCGTATTAACACGTTGGTGATACCACAATGCATAGCTAGAGTATTTTTCTAATTAAAAAAGTAATAAGTTGAAATTTGTGTTTGAGTGTCTAGTAATCAGTCACCACTGTAGTTTATAATATTAGTCTAATTTTAAAACCATTCCATATTATATTTGGTGTGCAAGGTAGAGCATCTTTAAAATGTATCAATGAACAAGTTTAAAATTTATCGTACAAACAAAATGTACTGAGATCGAAAAATATTTTAATAACTCTATCGGGTTTCTAAATAATATTTATATTAATAATACTAAAATTGCCGGCCTGTGGATCCTAGTGGGTATTTCGACCGGACGGCAAACACGCCGGCTGGTCAAATCCGGTCGTCTGTTTATACCCTAAGGAAGATAAGTATGAAGAAATATACGGGTGGCACGGCTACGGCTGCTTTCCATCGTCTATTAATGAAAAGTGTCTGGGTATCACCGGTTACACCCACCGGCCACCGTCGCCAATGTGTTAATAGCGGATGTTTATTTTTATTGCCGTTATACCTATCGCTGCACTAGAACTATTATTTGATTATAGAAAAAAAGACACTTTTTTACACTAAGTTTAGGTAGATTAAATAATATTATGTATTAATAATGTAAGTTCTAAATATTATACATTATTTCAATAATACGTTTAATTTAAACCATCTTATCGCATTGTAATCGGGAAGTCGCTACCGTTTGTTGTAAACATCCGTTTCTATTTTTGGCAATAATTGTAGCGTATTTCGGAAAAGTGAAGGGGATACAAATTTTTTTAAAAGGGATACAAATGGATACAAATCGGGTACAAAAAAATGGCATCGGTCCGAAGTCGATAGGATGATTTTAAATGGTTGCGGGTGCCAGGGAGACGTCTCCCCAGCACCCGTATTTAAAAAACGGTTTTCCGGAAAAGTGAAGGGGATACAAATTTTTTTAAAAGGGATACAAATGGATACAAATCGGGTACAAAA
Source organism: Therioaphis trifolii (assembly GCA_027580255.1). Lineage (NCBI taxonomy): Eukaryota > Metazoa > Arthropoda > Insecta > Hemiptera > Aphididae > Therioaphis > Therioaphis trifolii. The sequence goes on from JALBXZ010000102.1 coordinate 64,386, forward strand.
AAATGGCATCGGTCCGAAGTCGATAGGACGATTTTAAATGGTTGCGGGTGCCAGGGAGACGTCTCCCCAGCACCCTTATTTAAAAAACGGTTTTCCGGAAAAGTGAAGGGGATACAAATTTTTTTAAAAGGGATACAAATGGATACAAATCGGGTACAAAAAAATGGCATCGGTCCGGAGTCGATAGGATGATTTACGGGTGCCAGGGAGACGGACCTCATACTGGGATTACTCCTCTTACATCAATACCTAAATTTTCATTTATTAACAACATACCAAATGACTATATGCATTCAGTTCTTTTAGGAACAGTTAAAAAATTAATAGCTCTTTGGATAAGACCTGGAGGTCCATTAAATGTTCGCATGCGATCAAAAGTGATTCAAGATGTATCAAACATATTAACTGAAAACATACGGTCTGTAGTACCTAGCGAATTTCAAAGAAAACCTAGAGCGTTGAATCATTTTTCTCAGTGGAAAGCCGTAGATTTCAGGATGTTTTTGTTGTATACTGGTGTTGGAGCATTAAAGAATCAAGTTCAGCCAGTTGTATACAACCATTTCATTACATTGCATGTTGCCATTTCATTATTGAATGTAGAAAATCAAACTTCAGAAAATATTGATTATTCTGAAAAGCTTTTATACCATTTTGTGAAAAGCTTTGGTAGTATTTATGGAGTAAAATATATAAGCCATAATATTCATGGACTTATTCACTTGGCAGAAGACGTAAGACGACATGGAACTCTTGACAGTTTTTCCGCTTTCAAATATGAAAACTTTATGCAACAATTTCTTAAGATGTTGCGTAAAGACGAAAAACCTCTTCAACAAATAATCAAAAGATATAATGAGTTATTAATCAAGCCAGGTCAAAAATCTAACTGTTGTGAGTTCAATGAAATTTATCCGAAAGTGTTAATGTCACAACGCAGTGTTGATCAATTTACAAAACTTAAATTTCAATATTATACAATTTCAACTTTAAATAACCGAGATATGGGATGTGTATTGAAAAATGGTAAAATTGTTTTAGTTAAAAAAATTATACTTAACACAGATTATAAGTCTTATTCAATTGTTGGTAATTGTTTCTTAATTAAAAATGATTTGTATGTTATACCATGCAAGTCTTCATATCTGGGTATATTTTGTGTTAGCAAATTATCGAAAAGTTCAAATAGTTGGCCAATAGATAATATTGATAAAAAAATGTTTATCTACAAAATACCATCTACCACAACAGCAACTTATGCAGCATTTCCAATGTTTTAAATTTGAATACTTATGTGTACAAATAAATACTGATTTAATTATAAATTTGTTAGTTTCTATGCCTATCTATATATATTTAGGTATACCTATATTAAATTTAAATTAATGAAAATAAAATATGCCTATGTAAAATTGTAATGTAATTAAATATATAGGGACTCCTGTTGGACTCCTTTTTGGGAGTCCTGTTTAGGAAACCGGTAGGATAATCACATCAAAGTCCTGGTGCTAATAGAAAATCCTGCGGTACTCCTGTTGGACTCCTTTTTGAGAGTCCTATTTAGGATAGTAGAGGGATGATCCCACCGGAGTCCTGGTGCTGTTAGGGAATCCTGTGGTACTCCTGTTGGACTCCTTTTAGAGAGTCCTATTTAGGATAGTAGTGGGATGATCCCACCGGAGTCCTGGTGCTGTTAGGGAAGTGTACAATTTATTTGTATGCATGTATTTATTTATTTATAAGAATAAACAAAGAAATTAGAATATAATATGCTATAAAAAAAACCTCAGACTTTTTTTTAAAACAATAAGGAACATTAAATGCATAAAAATTAAATATCATAAAAACACTATTTATGTAAGCAGATAACTATGAATATAAAACTTTCTAGCAAATAGAAATAACATTTTGACAAGTAGCATATTTTAAAAAAAAATACTTGTTTTCATACATATCTAAAAATTAAATACTTAAAACATCATAAAAAAAATATATACATTTTTTTAAATATCATAAAAACATAATTTATACAAGCAGATAACTATAAATATAAAACTTTTTAGCAGATAGAAATAACACTTTAAACAAGTAACATAAAATAAATTGTTATTTTTCATATATTTTACTTATTTTTAAAAATATCTAAAAGTTGTTTCATGGTCTCAGTATAAGCAGTCACCGCAACATTTTGTAATTCGACTTCTTTTGAATTTCTATTAATTCTTCATGTCGTTTCTTTCTATTTTCTTCTTTTTCTGCCATAATAGTATAGAATCTATTCAGATTATCAGTCTTTTTCTTTTTTGTCTTAGGCTGATAGTCTGTTTCGTCATTTTCAATATTCAAATCTTCTTGAATTAGATTTCCTGCTGGACATATTGTTGGTTCGTTTTTATACATACTATCGAATTGTTCTTCATATTCAAAATTAAAAGCACTTTGCCCGGAAGTAGTATTTTTTTTATTTTGTTGTTTTTTAAGGTAGGTATGCTTTTCTTAGATTCTTCCAATTGTTTTCACACTGAATTGCTGTTTTGTAAACTCCACCAGTCTTTATATTTTTTGCAATTATTTGCCAAACCTTTTCTTTGCGTATGGTAGTGGAAGAAAATTTATCCTCATTTTTCTGAAATTCACTTATAAGAATGAGTACATCATTTTTAGACCAACGATCACGTTCTGAAAAATATAGTTGTTTGTAAATAAATATATTTTTAATTATACATTGTTATTATTTAGACATACTTAAATCATTTGTGAAAGTTTTTTCTTCCTCTTCAACTAAATTTAAATTTTTAGAATAAGAACCTATAAAAATAATAAATTTCTCAAAAACTACACATTTCTACATAGGTTTTTAAATATTTATAATTAAAATTAAGATTGAAAATTGTATTAATATTTAATAAAATGCTTCAAAGTGAGATACAGAATTTATTCATCGAGGAACAGGGGTTAATGTTATTAAAATGTATATACTAATGATATAAGTAAAATTACTTCTGTTGGCTACCAATTCTGTATCCTGAGAATTAATTATGCTAACATCTACATCATCTACAAAAATTTGGTTATCTGAAAAAATATATACACACAGGATTATATAAATATTCAGAATACTTTTCTACAATTAATTTATAATGTTAATTTATTCGATTTTTTGGAAAAATTAAATAATGAGAGTCTGTGTATACAATATATTTTATTTTCTAATACGTGAAAAAAGGACTATTATTACCTGAACACACATCACCAGGCGAAATAACATTAGCACTTAATAATGTTTTATCAGGAGAAGTCTCAACACTATTATTTAATTGATCCGCTTGTTCAGACTGGCTGTTCTTCAAAATATTTAGAATATATTTATTTAACTGTGCCTTATCTGACAAAATAAAATTAAATCATTTCACAAATTATAAAAAGTTATATTGGTATAACGTGTTAGTTCATAATAGTTAACATACAAAATTATTTTATATAATTTCTCATGTACCTAATAATCTTTAAATAAGAAAAAAAAGGATGATAATTACCTGATTCTAAATAATTATATAGTTCATCTGGTATGAAAATTTTATGTTGTTCATTTTTTATTTGCACTGTAACTTGCATGATGGAAAGAAGCGAGAAAAAAAACTGTAATACAAGCTGGCAAGGTGGATTTTTAGTTGCACAGAGTAAAAAACTAAAAACAAAAAGTCAGTTTAAAACAAATTTTAAAAATAACTTTACTATCTATATGTGATATGACTGATATGAATGATTATCAGTAGATTACAAATAACCTACCTATTTCATTCGGGTAACAAGAGTTAACTTGGAGTGAATAACATGATGTTTTCGAACGGTAGTCGTTGGGTTACCTCTGATTTCTCGAACGACACGTAGTTGACTATAGCTGACTATAGTTTTCGAACGCACCCTAGAAAGGTTTTAATATTATTCAACAGTAGTAATAACAGCACTCAAAGAAAAATTAAGGAGTGGGTAAATTTGTGTGGTAGTTACTGATGAGTGATGAAGTATACTTTATATATGATAGAGATTTAAAAAAAAATACATTTAGTACAAAGTAAATAGTAAATATTTATTTTCTGTGTAAATTATTGCTTGTCATACAATATTTGATCACCGTATATTCTATAACTGATGCTGTTAGAGCAAGCACGGCACTAGAATTTTTTTTCAGGGGGGGCAGAGTGGGTCAAACGTTTTTTTTACACGGGCTAAGGTTTTTTCAGAAAATACTCAGATTATTTAAATAAAATATAAATAATACCGTATCATACAACCTAATATAACTATTAGTTATGTAGTACACAAGTTTTTATATTCTAAGCTCTAATTAAATAATATGAAGGTATGCAATTTTGAACAGTTAAAAATGTTTAACAACTACATAATGATGATAAATAATGATCCACAAATATAATTTTACTTTAATACTACGCATCTTAGACAGTTACTGAATGCCGAATGGTTATAGGTACTTCTTTTACCTATATTTCATAAATATAAATTAAAATAATTGTAGGTACCTATTTACATTTAGTAATGAACAGATAAATTGGTTTGACTCAAATTGTATAATATGGGATACCTACCTTTGTTTCTTTATTTTGATCCAATAATTAGTACTCAATAAATAAATTAAATAATAATTTTACAAATGAAAAAACATATTTGATTAAAATTGTAGTAAATAATTATAATTTTTCTCATTAGGCAATACTATTAGGTTAATTTATAAAAAGCCACAATTGTTATTCCTTCAAACTTTATCAATTATTCAATTGTTATAATTTAAAATAAATTTAATTAGTTCATGAATTTATTTAGTAGTGACAAATATATTAAATAAACTAAATATTGATATTCCACACTATACCTGCTAATGTACCATATAAAAAATAGTTGACAGTATTGCACCAATACCAGCAGGAATAATATATTTTATAATGAAAATTGGTGATTATCTATTTACCTAATATTTAATTAATAGATTTTAAATTTGCAATCAAATACATTTTTAAATAATTTGTTTTTAGTGTACACATTAAAGTTAGGTAATTCATATTTTTTGTTGAATGTTAGAGGTTATAATAGTTTATAAGTACATTAAAATATAGATACTTTTAAGAAATCCTTTTTATATTAAATTATTAAGTATACATTTAAACAAAATTTATAATTAGAAATGTGTACAATATTATTATTTTATTTAAACATTTTGAAAATAATAAGTAAACTGAACATATTTTTACTTGTATACAACAAACATTAATATTCAAATTAATAATATTCTTCGGTTTTTGTGTATAGCTGCAAATTTATCAACAACAACTTCTAAATCTAAATTCTTGGCAATTTTTTTCTCTATAGATAAAATTGCTATATTTGTGAGCCTCTTGTTAGTCATTTTGTTTCTCATGTAATTTTTAATTTGTCTTAAACTGGAGAAAGTTCTTTCAACTCCAGCACTAGATGGTGGAATGATAATGGAAATAATACAAAGTATATACATTTCAGAAAAAGCTAATTTATATTTTTCAAGTAACTGCATTAAATCAAGTATTGTTTTTATCTGAATATTGTTTTCAACTTCATGTCGTTTGATAACTTTTGTAACTAGTTTTAATTCTGATTCTAAGCTTTCTATATCTAACTTATAGTGTTCAGCTAAAGGTTTAATATTTGAAAAATTTAAAAATGAGTCACATTTTGGGTTGAGGGAACTGATACCTGTCAAAATCGAATTATTGTCTGAAAATCTTCTATTGAGTTCACTAACCATTCTATCAAGGACTGGAAAAAAAATCATTGTCTTTATATCGTTATTATTACTAATTTTTTTACTTTCAGAAGTCACTACTTCAGTTAGATATGATGAAAACTGTTTAGGAAGTTTGCGGAATCTTGTTTCTTTAATTGTTTCACTAGGGAGTGGAATATTATTTTTTCGTGCACATAATTCAACTTCTTTCAAAAGATCTTCAAATTTGTTTGATGTATTTCTAAATTCCATAAGATAATTAATTAATGATTCTACTAGTAGACAGCTAGAACCCAAATCTGAATCTGGCTTTTGTAAATAATCTGACACAATTTTTATCTCACTAAGTGTATCACAAAATAAATAGAGACAAAATATAAATTCAAAATTAATGTGAAATAATAGTGATTTAGCTTCTATTTCTTTTTCACTTTTGGTTTCTAGGCTTATTTGATGTAATAAAAGTAATATCACTGAAAATGTTTTTTTTACAGCGATACAAGCAGAAATTTGACATATCCATCTAGTTTCACAAATCCTTTTTAATTCCATATTTTCTTTTTTTGGTAAATATTTATTTTGAAGTTCTAAGAATTTAGTATGAACAGTTGACCTACTAACAAAGTTGTACAATTGTTGAAGTAGAGTAATAAATTTATCTATTTCAGGTATATTTTTACATACATCAACTATAACTAAATTTAATCTATGATTAAAACAGTGTGTGTAAAGCGCTTGAGGAACGTGTTGTTGAAAAATTGACCTAACCCCGTTTTGTTTACCACTCATTACAGATGCACCGTCATATGTTTGAGCTATACAGTTTTTAATATCTATTCCACAGTCTGATAGTGTTTTATTTATGTAATTAAAAAGAGCCTTCGCATTTAATTCATTACAAGGAACATACCCTAAAAATCTTTCATTCATTGAGTTATTGTGGTAGTAACGAACCATAATAGATAACTGCTCAGTTTTGCTTATGTCTTTTGTCTCATCTGCAAGAATAGCAAAATATTTGGCTTCTTTAACTTCTTTTGCAATATTTTCTAAAACTAATTTACTCATGTATGTATTTCGCATTTTTTGGTAATATATCTATTTTAGCTTTAAATCTTGTGTCTCTCCTAGCACAAAGTTCTAGAAGTTCTAAAAAATTTCCTCTGTTGAGGCTTTCTGACCCTTCATTGTCACCTCGTTGCGCAATATTTTGACAGGCCGTGAACAATAATATTTCCGCTATAACTGATATGTAGTACCGATTTTCTTTAACTAAAAATATATTTGCCTCATTTAATGTTGATAAAATTGATTTTGTTTTTTTGGAATTTTTATACCCTTCCCACTTCATCATGCAAGTTTTATGTATACAAGATTTATTATGGCCTTTTATTCCTGCATTTTTATCCAGAGCTTTTTTCCAATTTTTGAATCCAATTTTGTAAAACGGTGAATTATCAGAGTTAGAAGAAAAAAATCTACAAGGAAAACAATAACAAGCATTATCTAATATACTGTATTCAAGCCAAGGATATGATTTAAACCATTCGGGGCGGAATTGTCTCCATTCTTTTCCAAATTTAGATTGTGGATAATTTTTTAAAATTGGTTGTGTGGGCTGATCACTAACTATATGTGTTATATCACTAGGTCCTATTTTAGATATAATTTCCGTTTGAATTTCAATTACCTGTTTTTGATGTAAGTGTTCTGGATCAAGGTTTTTTGTTTCTTGTAGATCGTTTAACTGTTGATAATCATCTGAATCTGATGAATTATCAGTATCAATACTACTGTCATAATTGCTTTTTACTTCCCATTCTTCATTTTCTGTTTCATTTTCAATTTTCAATTTTTTGTTTACTGTTTCTGTCACAGCCTTTACTGCATGTGAACTTGGTCCAAAAAATGAATCGATTTTTCTTATTTTACTATTACTATTGTCTTTACTCATATTAGACATTACTATATTAGAAAAACAAATCAAACAAAAACCAAATAACGCTCACGACGAATAAACATACACGTACACGACACTCAAATATACTAACGTCTTATTAACCACGTAACACGTTGGCACTTGGCGGTGTGGTGTATAGTACTATAGTGTATACGGATAAACATAATAAATAAAACAAAAATGACGTCATGTAATATTCTAATGAAATGTCCCAAATGGTTTAAAAATAAAATACAATAATTATCAGTAACATAATATTAAACAAATATACAATCCAAGGAGTGTCTAAATGTAATAATATAATATTATTAACATTTGATACCTATTTAAAAATAGACTATGTTAGGCGTTGATACATTGATACGGACGCGATAACGCACGCCCGTATAAACATTAAACTGTTAAGTAATAAGTATAAAGTATGAATAATAATAATATCATCTCAGTATTTTAAAATTTTATAACGTCAAAAACTTAAAACACAAAATTTCGGTTATATGAAAGTATTTATATAAACTATATAAATATTTAAAAAGTATACTTCATAATTTCTATTATGTAGCTCTTTTAAAAATAATTTAATGTGACTTTTTGTTACATCGTACATATTTTTCAGTGGGGGGGCTGATGGAGGGGCTGAACTGTTTTTTGGGGGGGCTAGAGCCCCACCTAGCCCTCCCCTGGAGCCGTGCCTGTGTTAGAGATAGCTTTTTTATGATTTTTCTGATTTAATTATTTCAGTACTCATAACATTACTTACAATTAAACTCACATATTTTTTTAAATAGAATAGCACAGCTACTACACAATCATAACATGTACTTAATGTTTATATTAATATAAGTATAAATGTGAAATCATACTTATACAATTTTTTCTAATATTATAATCATATTAATAAAATTGAAATTAATAGTCTAATAAAGATTAATAATCTAATATATTAATATTATAAATTTCTAACAACTTCAATATATCAAACAAATCATTTATTTTTTGAACTTAGCTTTTCCAATATAAGTCATTGTATGAAGTAACTATTATCTAGAATTATAATATATTTTTTACAGTCTTATTACGTCATTCACTCTAGTGTCTTATAAAGTCTAGTGAATTTACATATATTTTCAAATGAAATCGTTTTATCTACATTATACTACTATATTCATATGTATTCTATAAATATTTAAAATATAATATACTACTTCTATAAATGATTAAACCACTCATTTATAGTTGATGAGTATTGATGTTATAATAATATAAATTCACTTTGAATAGATTGGGTTGTAAATGGTTCTCCACTCAAAAGGGAATATATAAATGAAGATGAACAAATACGTTTGTTAAAATCGATACTGGCTCATAAAGCAATTCAATCGTCATCGAAAGTCAATAATAACTTAGGGACTAATATGTTATGACAAAAGCCAACAAATACGTTTATTAAAGTCTATGTTGATACAAAGGTCATATGGTTTCCCAAAGATTTACACCGATTTTATAGAACTGCCCAAGGAGATAAAAGTATGTATAACTTATTAATTATAATTTATTTTGTATAAATGCTTTAGAGTATGGTTTGTGTATTGGCAACACCGTGGACCATAACTTTTAAAAACTCACTTGAACTTTATTCTCTCAATTTCAATATCTATTTATAAAATAGAACACATGATCAAAGTGTCTGGTTGTAAAAACCTATCCTAAAAGGGATATCCATAGTGTCTGCCTGAACAAGACAAAATAAAAGAGACTGCCGTCTAATCCTTGTATATGGATTACAACATCAAATTATTGAATGTATATATATATCAAACTTTATCTTATGGTATAATGATAAATTGTAATGTTTAATTTAATTAATTAAAAATTGAATCTGTCCAACCCAATAAGTAATTTTATTTAGCTTTCTGCGACTTTTACTCAAAAAATGAAATCTATTTGGGCTTATAATTATTCGCAAAATAAATTGCTGTACAATTATTTTATTTTATGTACTATATGTAATTATTTAGAATTAATTACCAATACAAATTATAGAAAATAATTAAGTTTTCTGTAAAAAAGGTTTATACAAATATTTAAGTAACACTGTACTCCTTTTAGGATAACTATGAATCCTTTCGATCAGAAATGGGAGGACCTTAATCTCTTTTCTATGATTTTAACTGTAAAGTATTTAAATGCAAGATTCGTTCTAAAAAAGACCCAAGTGACTATGGAGACTTAAAAAAAAATTGTATACAAAAACTAAAGAAAATCACATGGTTTTATGGAATACTGGTGGTGGCAGACTGAGATTATAATCAATTTTATATTGATAATACCGTATCGGATTCGTGGGAGATGGCGCCCAAGGTTTATAGATAGTAGAGGTTGCCTCATATCGGAATTTCGTTAAAAATGGAAGTGGGGGAAATCGCACTATGACGTCAGCCGTCGTACAAAATCGTTTGTTTATCTATTTATCATAGCACGTTATAGTACGTTGGTGGTTGATTTACGTTTTACACTGTATTTATTTATTACTTAACTATTAGCTAAATTAATTTGTTTTAATGGCAACTCCAAAGTCAAAAGGTGGTTCATGTTGTGCAGTTGCCTCATGCAAAAATTATTCAGGCAAAGCCAAAAATACTGGTAGAACCGATTTGTCCTTTCACAGGTATGTTATAATTTTTTTTTAACTACATATTCAGCAATGTTAAAATATACATACTTATCTTACACACCTATTAGTTTTTATATATTATAATAGAAGTTTATTTTAATTTAAAAGGTTTCCAAAGGATGATTTGCTTCTTAAAGTGTGGTCGAATAAATGTAGGAGAAATGATGCATGGAATCCTAGTAAATCATTTATATGTTCTGATCACTTTAAGCAAGATGATTATGTTAGAGATTTAAAATCTGAACTGTTAGGATATGCTCCAAGATTAAAAATTTTAAAACCTGATGCTACACCTACACTTAATTTACCTGATGGCCATGACAAGTGTGTTTCAGAGTCTGGTATTCAGCGTCAAAAACGAATAGAGACTAAATTAATTAGACAGGTTGCCAAAAAGTACAAATTGCAATTTCCAGAACTTGGTTCAACCACAACAACTATCAATTCCATCCAAAAAACCCATGGACATGATTACTCAGTACCATCATGGATAAATCGTTTGTCCTATGGTGGTTTAATAATACCTAGTTATGATTTCAAAATTAAAATGTTTAGGGTTGAAAAGGTTTATAGAAAAATTACAAAGCAACAAATTCCTAAAGTGCCAGGAGTTGTCAAGAAACTAACAAAAAAATTTTTATCTCAGATGGAAATTGCAAAAAAATATAATCCTGTTGTGCAGACTTATATTAAGCAAAGATTACTCATTCAGATGAAATATTTGAATGAGCATTCCAGCAAATTATTAAAAAAAAGGAAAGCAAAATCTCAACTTTACAAGCTCCAAAAACTAAAAAGACTGATGACTTAATTGTGACAATATTATTATGTATTTTATATTTTTGTATAATATTTTTATAATAGACCATAAAATATCCTATTTGTATAGTTCAATTTATTTCAGTTCCTACAATCTGCAAAAAAAAAATACATATAATTTTAAATTACTCAGTATATTTTAGTAGTTTAATTTCTTGATACTATTCATAATGAACAAAAATCATTCATAAGAATGGTATTAAGTGTAATCTTAACAATTTTAGGTAATCATAAAATGTTATAAAAAATTATATTTTCTAATTCATTTAGAAACTACAACTTTTGGTTATAATGGTTCATCCACCTGACAGAAAATATAATTAATGATAATATGTTTTATTCATAATAAATAAGGAATTTTACTAGCAATTTTGTAAAAATATTGTGAAAGTTAACGAGCTATAATAATAAATGCAAAACTTATATTCATTCAAATTAGTGATTAAACTCTATACTTGTATATATTATAATTTATAACACATTCGTCATTTATAGTCAGTGGAGCATAATAATAAAAATAATGAATAATATCTCTACACTATACACATGGTATGTTTTGTAGTTTAAAATTAATAATTTTAGGTAGGTACCTACCAAACACGAATTTTCTTTTTCAGCTCTAAAAGGAGTAAAATCATATTTACAATCAATTATAAAAGAGGGAAAGATTAAATGTAATGGAAATCCTAAATATTGAAAATGGCATAAAAAAATGAAACTAAAAAAAAAATTTTGAATAATTTCTGATTGATTTGTAGGTATAACAACTATATAATTATATTTATTTTTATTTTGAGGGGGTAGGGGCGGCAAAATATGTTGCCCTGGGCGAAAATTTTTCAAATGTGCCCCTCTTTATAGTAATAAATTTGTATTTTGTAATATTATAGAGAACAAAAAAAAAAAAAACTCGTCATAATCAATGCGCCGCCTCAACCTCGTCATAATCAATGCGCCGTCGTGTACGACGGGTGACGTCACGGTCACGATAGGCGCTGCGGGGAATCTAAAATGTTTACATGACTATGAGGCAACCTCTATTATCTATAAACCTTGGATGACGCCTATGGCGGGAAATGGCGTTCGCTATCTAGCAGACACTCATCAGTCATAGGGTTGCCATATTTGGCTAGAGTCTCGTCGGGACATTCTAGGAATTCTTGGATGGAGGGTATAAAACTACTCAATTTTGAAATAAAAATTAGAGCTCTTTATTTTAGATAAATTATCTGTTTATTCAATAAGGTTACATACAAAAAAAAAAAAAAAAATAGATTTTTAATTTATTGCCGAAGTACTTGTATGGGGCCATACTTTTCAGAAGATTTTGCTTTTTTCCACAGTTATTTCTCCCCTTTAACATTGGCAGAACTCTTGACAAGTCATGTTGTAATTAATTTTACACTGTAAAATCTACTCCATTTATAGTCTTTGAAAGCACGCGATTTCGTTCATCATTCCACTGGGCCGACATTAATGAAAAATCTCGTTCCACTATGGCATTGTGTGCAGCGATTGCAAACAAACACTCGCATAATTTCAACAGTTGGCATTTTATTTTATGATTTTCAGTTTCTTAAAAAAAATAAATCCATTGATTGTGATTGATTTCGATCCATTAATCACGATTGCGACAACGACTTAATTGGATTCTAATCGTATACGTTTAAAGATTTTAATAGAACAAGTAACAAGTTGAAAAACAACCTACTTTTGTTCGGGATTCATGAATCGGGACATTTTGCTCTTTTGTCGGGACGTAGGGACAGAGAGCTCAATATCGGTGACAGTCCCGATATATCGGGACGGATGGCAACCCTAATCAGTCATCACTCTATGAATTTATCTGTTTGAAATTTGTGTTTGTTAAAAAATGTAATATGTTATATAGATGGTAATAATAAGTTCTTTTAAATATGACTCATCACCTAGGCTAATATTCGTATGCGATAAAAAATTTATTTACCAAAATATGCATTTGATTTTTATAAGATACACACAAAAATAATATTTATTGAAATCAGTGATTGGCGATATAAGATACAATAAACATCAACGAATTATTTATTTATTTATTACAGCTCATCGCCTGGGCTAAGATTTGTATGCAATAAAAAATTGTAATATATTATGCATTTTATCAACCAAAATATGCAAAAACATGTATTTTAATTTTCATGAAGTGTTAAATGCTGGTTTTTTAGTTCAATTATGACTTGAGATAAAAACAAATATTACTTTTAATATACGCTAGATCAACAAATTGTCGTAATTTGGCACTTTCATTTTTGACTTTCGGCATTTTTTTAAAATCACAATCACTGTTAATTCCTACATAACGCCTAAACCTACCTAGCCACCAATTCGAGTTGGAAGTCACATTGAAAACTCGAGCTGTTAAACGGTTCGTGATACGACGATATACGACGTGATACGCGTACTATTATCACTAAGAGCAAATCGAGAGAGTTGTCGACGGTGTGGCGACCGCGAGATGTCGCCACTTACACGTCGCTCTGTGTTATCGTACGACAAATTATTTGTACTCCGAATTACCGTACGCCGTGCGACATTGTGTTATATTTTATGTATTGTATTTGTGTTGAATTATTATTGTATCTGTATAGAAATATTTATTGTACGACCCGTTAATTACGTTAACTTCCCCCGCTCCGCGCACGGCGCGTCCGATTAAGTCGACGGCACCGGCGGGCCAAAAAGCTCCCGGGTCGCTCTCTCGTTTCACCGACTTCCGCGCGTCAACGTCTCGTCGAGTTTTTCTCCGAACGAACCGCTTAACGACCTCGCGCCCGTCGATCTTCCGCGCGCGTTTTCATCGCTATTATTTTCCCACGCGATCAATCGGAGCGTCCATTATTTCGACGTCAGTGTTTTTGTACTTTTGTTACTTTTTTTGAAATTATATTAATTATACGTCGCGTAGCGACCTCAATTTATAGTCGAGTGATTTTTTCTTCCCGTCCTCTTCTCCGGCGACCTCGTGTCGTTCCTATCGTTTTCTCGACGACTTTGGGTGTTGCGGTTATACCGAGTCGGTACTCAAACAACCCGACAACACCCCAAATTGGTGACCTCGTTTTTCGTTCGACTCCCTTCCGCGTACGCGATTTCGTCGTTCCGCTGCCGCAAGTTCGCCAAGTGCGTCACGTGACCACGTGTTTACCCGTAATCCGTATCCGGAATTATCCGTCGCATCCGACAACACGTGGGCTCCAATTGCCATGATGTTGAAAGACGGGATAACCTGCCCAACGACAGCTACAACGACGTCGACGGCAACAGCGTCAACCGCCACGGGGCAGGCCGCGACCACGCCGCCACCGGTGGCCGCAGAGCTGGCCGTCGTCACGCACGTGCGGTTACCCGGTTTCTGGCATCACTCTCCGCGACAATGGTTTACACACGCGGACGCTGTTTTCCATTCGGGCCGCATTCGGAGTGACATATCGCGTGTCAACCATGTCCTCGCGTCGCTCGACGAAGACGGTATTCGCGCGGTCTCCGATCTTCTCGGCGAGCACATCACGTACGACGCCTTACGCGCCAGGCTCATTAGCACGTATACCGTCCCACGCACCACGCGTTTTCAATCAATCATCCAGCCGGGCGGCATGGGTGACCGCACGCCATCACGCCTGCTTCGCGACATGCGAAGTGTGTATCCAGACGATATGGGCGACGAGTCGCTGCAGCAGTTCTGGATGCAGAAATTACCTCCAGCTGTGCGCACCGTCATCGCCGGACTCTCCGGATCACTTGACGCGCTGGCCGAACGCGCTGATCGCGTTATGGAGGCAGCCTGTGGAGGTGCAGAGTTGGCCGCCATCGGCCCACCACCCAGGTGTCGTACCGCGGCGATTTTCCCAAAGTCGGGCGAACTAGAGCCAGAAGCGACTCGAGAAGTCGCCGAAAGCTCTAGTGTGGATACTCGCCTCAAATCGTTGGAAAGTGCAATACGCGCGCTAAGTACGCAGGTCGCGTCACTCGCGGCGAACCGTTCAGCGCCCGACGTGCCGAGGGCACCTACACCGTCACGCAGTAACACCAGCACGACCGGCTGGTGTTACTACCACGCGCGCTACGGCGCGGACGCGCGGAAGTGCCGCGATCCTTGCACTTTCACGCCTCCTACACGGAAAAATCCGTAAGGCGGCGGTGTTAGAACAACACCTCGCCGCTCGAACCGCTCACCGACTCTTCGTCACGGACACCCGTTCCGGACGTCGATTCCTCATCGACTCCGGCGCGGAAATTTCGGTGATGCCACCCGATACCTATAACACCCATTCACGTACCGACATCAAACTGGTAGCCGCAAATGGCACACGAATAAAAACCTACGGGCCCAAACAACTACAACTCGACCTGGGCCTCAAACGACTTTTCGACTGGTCATTCGAGATGGCAGACGTAGCTCGACCGATCATAGGCGCAGATTTCCTCCACTACTTCGGACTTTTAGTGGACATCCGTCGAAACCGCCTAATCGACCTCACGCAACAATCGTCCGTGAAGGCAACTCTCGCCACCCACACGTCGACCACGCCGATTTGTACCATGTCGCAGCCAGCGAAATGGATGGCACTGTTGCTCGATTACCCCGAGGTCACACGCGAATCGCCGGTCCCAAGCAAATTTCTGCACGACGTCGTACACGAATTACATACGACAGGACCACCGCTGTTCACAAGACCACGACGACTCCCGCACGACCGCCTCCTAGTGGCTCAAAAAGAGTTCGAATACATGCGACAAAAAGGCATTTGTCGACCATCGTCGAGCGCGTGGGCCAGTCCGTTGTTGCTCGTACCAAAAAAAGATGGCACATTCCGACCATGCGGAGACTATCGTCGACTCAACGCTGTGACAACGGCCGACCGTTATCCACTTCCGCACCTGCACGATTTTACCGCGAGTTTAGCCGGCAAAACCGTCTTCACGAAACTCGACCTCGTTCGCGCGTATCATCAAGTGCCAATCGCGCCCGACGACGTACGCAAGACCGCCGTGACAACGCCGTTCGGCCTGTTCGAGTTCAACGTCATGTGTTTCGGTCTGCGCAACGCCGCCCAAACGTTCCAGCGATTAATTAACAGCGTCCTACGCGAACTGGATTTCGTTTTCGCGTACATCGACGACGTCCTAATCGCGTCACGCGACGTAGTGGAACACGAACGACACGTCCGCATCGTTCTCGAACGTTTCCAAAAACACGGCATCGCGATCAATCCGGCGAAGTGCGTTTTCGCGACCGACACCATGCCTTTTCTCGGACACGTTATCGACAAGAACTCATGCCGACCGAACGCCGAACGCGTCACTGCGATCCACGAGTGGACACGGCCTGGTACGAAGAAAGAACTACAACGTTTTCTGGGCACGTTGAACTTCTACCACCGTTTCATTCCAAACGCCGCCGAATTACAAGCACCACTTTACGACCTCGCGGCAGAAATTAAAAAACGAGACGGTCCACTGCAGTGGTCAGACGCAACACGCGCGTGTTTCGACACGTGTCGCCGAGCTCTCGCGAGTACCGCACAACTCGCTCATTTACGACCAGACACCGCATTACGTCTCAACACCGATGCGTCGAATATCGCCGTAGGCGCGGTGCTCGAACAGTGCGTGGATAACCAGTGGCAGCCGCTCGGGTTCTTTTCTAAAAAACTGTCCCCCGCCGAACAAAAATACAGCACGTATGATCGGGAGCTCCTCGCCGCGTACTTAGGAACGCGACATTTCGTACATATGATCGAAGGACGAAAAACAACGCTTCGCACCGACCACAAGCCACTCACGTACATGTTCACTTTAAAAAGCGAAAAAATTATCGACAGGCAGGTACGTCAGATTTCATTCTTATCGCAATTCCTACACGACGTCGAGTACGTACAAGGTAAAGACAACGTAGTCCCCGACGCATTATCGAGAATCGAAATCGCCGAATCGACGGAATTACCGTCCATACGTCAATGGGCACGCGACCAGGCCAACGACCCGCAGCTCCAGCGCATCATCACGGACAACTCGACGAGTTCGCTTCAACTTCTACCACGCACAACGCCCGACGGAGTGCTATACGCCGACTATTCCACGGGTAATGCTCGCATGTACGTACCCGACAAGCACCGCCGCCGGGTTTTCAACACACTACACGGACAAGCCCACGGTGGTTGTCGCGCGACTCTTCGACTGATCAAAGCGCGATATTGCTGGCCAGACATGGACCGAGAAATCGCACGATGGACACGCGAATGTGAACCCTGTCAGCGGACCAAGGTAAATAGACACACGTCAGCAACGATCACACCTTTCGCCCCGCCCGAACGCCGGTTCGGGCACATTCACGTCGACATAGTCGGTCCCCTGCCGCCGTCCGGCGGGTTCAAATATCTGCTCACCGTCGTCGACAGATTTACGCGTTGGCCCGAAGCGTGGCCAATCGAAAACATATCCGCGCACGCAGTCGCGCGTCTACTCACGACGAACTGGATAGCACGTTTCGGAGTACCCGACACTATTACTACTGACCAGGGCCGTCAGTTCGAATCCGAACTTTTCCAATCACTCTTGAACACGTTCGGCATTCAACACGTGAGAACCTCACCATATCACCCGCAAGCGAATGGGATGGTCGAACGTTTCCATCGCACACTCAAGTCCGCGCTCACCGCGCACGAATCGACAAGTTGGTCAACGAAGCTGCCTATCGTTTTGCTCGCACTCCGAAACACAATCAAAACCGATTTTGCGCACACACCGGCCGAGTTGGTTTACGGAACTACGCTACGACTCCCAGGCGAGTATTTTCACCCCGCGCCAGCCGAACCGAAACCGCCCGAACTCGTAGACACCTTACGAAAGACGATGAGTCAGTTGCGTTATACACCCGGTACAAATCACGACACCCGACGCCACACTTTCGTACCAACCGACCTCGACCGAGTCAGTCACGTTTTCGTAAGAATCGACGCCGTCAGACCACCTTTGCAACCACGCTACGAGGGACCATACGCGGTGCTGGAACGCCGCGAAAAGACGTTCAAGGTGCAACGCGACCTGTCAACCACCTGGATCTCCATCGACCGACTCAAACCAGCTTTCGTCACACGCGATGACCCGATCGCCGACCATAGTTACGCCGCCCACACGCCCGACGTTAGATAAACGTATTATTGTAAAAAAAAAAAAAAAAAAAAAAAAAAAAATGTACCGTTCGCCCCTTGTATTGTTTTTTTCTTTTTCTTTTTTCTTTCTCCGAGGGGGAGTAATGTGGCGACCGCGAGATGTCGCCACTTACACGTCGCTCTGTGTTATCGTACGACAAATTATTTGTACTCCGAATTACCGTACGCCGTGTGACATTGTGTTATATTTTATGTATTGTATTTGTGTTGAATTATTATTGTATCTGTATAGAAATATTTATTGTACGACCCGTTAATTACGTTAACTTCCCCCGCTCCGCGCACGGCGCGTCCGATTAAGTCGACGGCACCGGCGGGCCAAAAAGCTCCCGGGTCGCTCTCTCGTTTCACCGACTTCCGCGCGTCAACGTCTCGTCGAGTTTTTCTCCGAACGAACCGCTTAACGACCTCGCGCCCGTCGATCTTCCGCGCGCGTTTTCATCGCTATTATTTTCCCACGCGATCAATCGGAGCGTCCATTATTTCGACGTCAGTGTTTTTGTACTTTTGTTACTTTTTTTGAAATTATATTAATTATACGTCGCGTAGCGACCTCAATTTATAGTCGAGTGATTTTTTCTTCCCGTCCTCTTCTCCGGCGACCTCGTGTCGTTCCTATCGTTTTCTCGACGACTTTGGGTGTTGCGGTTATACCGAGTCGGTACTCAAACAACCCGACAACACCCCAAAACGGGAACGATAAGCCGGGGAGAGAGATTTTAAATCGTGTCACGATGGCTCCTCGATATGCCGTTATCATTATTTAAACCAAATAGGAGCGTCTAAACACAGAATAAAACAGAATGGACACTGATAACAAATTACATGGGCAGCATAGGACAATAATGAAATCAGTCAGCCATTTTATTTGAGGTACACTAGGAAGTTAGTAACATTTTATTCTATCATGAAACGGTAGTAATATTCTCTATAATCTACCGCGCATTTTTAAATGTTACTTAAATATAAATTGTGTTTTTGTTTTATATTAAAATTGTATTTGTAAATTTACTACGACAATGATTTGAATTTTATAGTATTATATCGATATAATCTGATAAGTCATAACAAGTATATTAATAGATTGATTATATTCTGTATTCAATAATAAACAATAATCAAACGGGTATAAACGATAATAATTTGATACACAGACACAGTAATACATTGAGTTTATATAACTGCAATATCTTATTAGTTGCCTACTACTTAATTGAGTTAATAGTAATTATATTCTGTTCAAACTAATAAAATGTTAACTGTTATAATATTATAGTTATACATGGTCTGCACCCTATACTATATTATTATGACCTACCTATTAATTTTTTTTCTAATAAAAATATTAAAATGAATTATTCTTGGTATCTAAAGTACATAAACCAAATAAACATAGATAATTATATTGGCATTTGGCAATATGGTTTCAACAAAAACAAAATTATACAATATATTGTACCTAATCAAATTTAATATTTGTAAAAAATTAAAAAATTATTATTTATACTAAGTTTATAATATTTAAATACAAGTATTTATTTTTCATTAAAAATACTTTTAATAAGTATTCAGAATACTTAAAAAATTGTATTTAGAATACCAAAAAATACTTCTAAAAGTATTTTAACACAAGTATTCAAATACTTGTATTCGAATACTTTACAAGACTGAATAAGTATGTCTTTATTATAAAGACATACTATCTAAAAATTGGTCTACAGGTAAAAACTTCTTGGTACTCAGTAGGTCACCATGTTTAACACTGTTTGGTAGATCACGTATTGAACAATTACCATTATTGATGATTGTCTTTAATAACAAGTTCAGTAAATATACAATTTTCAAATGTACTAGGTAGACAATAGAACACACAATTCATTGAGTAATAAACATACAAACTTTGTGTGTATGTGATTTATTTGAACATTAACATAAATACAATTATTAATAAAATATCACAAAATAAAAAATTATAAATCAATACATAGGTATAATCATATAATACATAAATATTACAATTAAAATACAATATAATTTCTGACAATACTTATCATGTGTTACTATTTATTATTTATTATAATTTATACAATTATACAAATTAATAAAAATATGATATATTATACATTAAAGGTGGGATAAAATACCTAATTTTCGGTTTTTTCTAGTTGTCGATAACATAGTTCTATTTAATTTTTTAATTGTATGAAATATTCTTAAACGGATATATAGTTTCTTAAGAAATTCAATATCAAAATTAGGACAAGGATGATTTAAAGGCACATTGTCTAATAAATTTTTAAGTTTTTTCCCAACATTGTCTTCTACTGCTAATAAAGGAACATTTTTAATAAATATATCATCTAAATTATTTATATAATTAAGACATTGATCGGTTGGTATATTTAATTTTCCAAAAGTGGAATCAGTGGAATTAGCTTCATTATTTGTATATGCTTTAAAATATATAAATAAAAGTGATTAGTCTAGTTGGTTTTGATTTTTTATATAATTTAAACACATCTCACAACTATGTCTTTCCATACACTTTTTAATAAAATAGCCACAAACATAGGCAAGTGCATTTCTCTCTGGAAAGCATAACTCACGGTAGTCAACAGTCCCAACTTTTAAAATTGAAAAGTTAAAAGGAGTTTTTTCTGGAAATAGTGCACGGCTATTATTTAAGGGCGATGAAATATCTCCAATATTAGTCAATATATCGTTCAAGTCATCCAAACAATTAGATCCACTTGAGTGTTTAAAATAGTTCATAAAAAATATTTTTTTGAAACTGAAGAAAAATTGTATTGGTGTTGGGTTTACACAATTTCCATTCTGGTTGCGGAAAGTACCAAAAAGATTCTCCAAGCAATCTTGATTTAAACGACTTGTATATAAAATATAAGGCTTACCTAATTCTTTGGTCATGTCATCCCATAATAGTAGAACAGAACTAATAGTTATCTTCCAGCCATTTAAAAATTTTACTCGTGATGTAACATCTACTTCAACCATTTTGCCATTAACAATTTGTTTTTGAATAATTTTCATATTTGTAAATTCTTGTAACATGAATTGTAAATGTTTTCTCTGGTAATCAGCATTTCTGAATGGTTGATTAAATTCTTTATTCCCACATTTAGGTTTTGAATTTAGTAGATCGAATAATTTGTCCATGTTATCAATAAATTGAACTGTACCATTAGCTAAACGACGTAAAGTACCGCCTTCAATACAGGTTTTCATACCAGCTGCTACAGTAGCACTATCTTACTTTCATTTTCTGAAAGGCACCAGGATTAATGTGAATATCTGCTAATTTAGGGGCTAGTCGATTTAAACCTTGATCTGATTTGTAGAATTGAATAAGGTATTTTTTATCTGTTGTGCTGTTTGAAAATGTTAAATTGTATTTGAAGAAATTATTTCTGGCAGACTTTAATAAATGCGGTACATCAAATATATAAAATATCTTTTTTCCATTGACAAAAAAAAAAGGTCGTTGACTTGACACATTCATAGTGTTTGCAAAACTGGTAAAATTGGATCCTTGGTCAGTTGTTACAGCCTTAATATTTATTGATATACTTTGAAGTTTTGTAATTACATCAAAGATGGTATTTTGAAGATCAGGCCCAGAACAACTATTGTTTATAAAATAGTAAGCGACAGGTTGTTTCCACTCATGATTCAAACTTCTCAACATAAAGAATAATACGTGTTTTGCTAGTTCGTAAGTCTTTGTGTTATTTGAGTTATTGAATCCTATTATATAATCCTGGGATAATTTATAAAATAAATGGGATTTAATAGACATTTCGTCAATACACAAAATGCAATCCTTTGCATCATCCTTCATATTTTTAATTTTTAACTCAATCGTTTCAAATAAAATATCATTTAATCCTGGCCTTAGTTCTATTTGTTCTGTAATTCTACGCAACGTTCTGGTACTAGGTAATTGTAAAATAGTTTTTAAAAATCTATATGCCTGAGGACCAAAAAAGTATATGGAAAGAGCCAACTGCTTTATCTGGTTACAGTAAAGTATACCTTGTGATTTCTTCTTGGCCATTTGCACATAATGTTTTACTAGCATAGATAAATTTGCAGGTAACTTTGAATCACAAGCTTGATAAAAGTGTTGATCTGACGACACAATGTCTTTTACCTGGTTGGAAAGTGTTTCAAATTGTTCTTCTAATTGCTGACATCTATTTCTGAGCTCCTTAACTTCCACTTTGAGCTTTCGTTTTCTGGGAGTGTTTAGTGACAAGAGCTGTGTTGTTTGGGAAGATGTTGAAAGTTTCAAAACTGGTGATGTCCCAGATTCATTACCTAAAAAATTATATTATTATTTAATAGTCCATTATCTATAGACATAATTTATAGTATCGTTTATTTGCATATTTTGCATTTTATTATGAAATAAAAGGTTAGGTATACATAAATTTTAGTAAACTTACAAGTAACAGAAATTGATTGACTTTCTTTAGATGGTGTACTTGTGGCAACTGATGAATCAAAAATTGTTTCATCAAGACAATTGTTACCCACTATTGAAATGTCTGGTCCAATTTCTTCGACAGATACATTATTACATTCCTCTACAAAAATAAATTAAAGTAAGATTACATACAACAAAATTAAATCAAAATTAAAATTACCGAATTCTGTTGGAACTGCCATTGGTAATAGTTGAGACTTTTCAGCACTTGAAAACATATTATCGCTAAAATGGTTTAAACAAACACGGTAGTACTTAGCTAGTACATCAATCGATTTGTTTAGCAAATCATGTCGACCACAATTTATTAACCATTCATTACAGCTGTAAAGTTTACAAACATTTTACTAGTTAAACCATAAATGAGCATTATTAACACAAACTTACCGAAGCACATCCTTAGGAACACTAAACAACCTGCATCCTTTTGCTTTTGTTGTCCTATTGGAATTAATACAACTTTGAACTAAACACAACATAACCATGTTGAGAATTGTTGTTTAACAACGGAACAATAGTCTCACTGCACGCAGAATAACGTATAAAAGATAACTAATAAGTAGTTAGTATTAGTATTTAGAATACACTTACACTACAGTATTACACTATACGTCTATACAGAAAGTAAAAGTGTAAAACCACAAAGAATGCCACAAAGGTACAAAATCGAAATTACAATTAATAACGGATATCAGTTATCGCTGATTAGAATTTGATAACAAAAGTACCTCAATTAAAATGGCCGCTGATTTCGCTGCCGCCGTATTGTGTCCACCCCCTGTTATAACCTTATCATCACAAAGTGTATATCATATCATATTATTCATGAATCATGTAGTAAACCGATATCACGCATACATTAATATTTCACATAAAACATAAATAACGACATCGTGATACTTCTACACATGCAATTAACCAATATCACGATTAATATTAGAAGAAATAAAAAGTCCATAAATACCAAATTCGTGATACTTCAACAAGCGGCCGCCGTACCCAAAAGTTATGATCCCTTGTCATTAAAAATCCTTACCAAAAACAACTGTCTCTCTGCATCTAGTGTTGACTCACCTATTTTCCTCATCCGGCTTCACGATTAATGTATAAGAAAGGGTAAAATAGAGCCCAATGATTTATATAAATACCGACTCTATTTAACTGTAAAATTAGATTAAGTCTGTTCCCCAAGCCTCGAACACTACCTGGTCGTAGCGCCGCGCGGTTACATCGTCGCCAGTTCTGGTGTTCACGAACCCACTTATTCTCGGGAAAGACCGTAACGTCTGTCCTGACATTTCTTTTATTAACATAATTATTATAAGTTACATTTTGTCTCTATATTTTAATAAACATATTTACTAATCTCAGACATTGCCTTTGTGACTCTAACTCAACCTGTCGAAGAACACGCTCAGAGAATATATTTCAATATATATTAATACTAAAATCAAATATATATATATATATATATATGGTATAAATATGTCATGATAATAAAATAAAATGTAAACATAAATTAATAAATAACATGAAATATTAGGTTTGTTCTTGCATTAGTGTTGTAAACAAGTTATCATGCCTCTAAAATAACAAGTAAGCAACTAAAAAATATAGTGATATGCTGGAACAGTTTGACTGAATGCACATGCACCTAAAAAAAATGTAAAGAAAAAATTAAAAAAAAAATTTTGTACAGATTTTATTTGTAGGTACCTACCTGGGAATTTTGTCTGATGATTATTAAAAAAATTTTATTTTTATTTTATGATAGTCATGACTTTATGATATTACCTAATCTAACTTTATGAGAATTCATTGTGTTATATTACTGATACAAATATCAAATTTCCCAAGTTCAAGTACAAATAAAATCTTTAACATTTTTTCTTTTATTTTAAATTTATTTAATCTTACATAAAAGTGAATTATAACTGTGATATTTGTCAATCTGCATTTTCAACCAAATTCTCATTAAACAGACATAAAAATAGTTTAAAATGTCAATCTGGTGAAATTAAATTAAAATCGTTTCATTGTAATGATTGTGATATACATTTTTCAAAGAAGACATTACTCATAGATCATTTGAATAACTTTTGGGTACGGCGGCCGCTTGTTGAAGTATCACGAATTTGGTATTTATGGACTTGTTATATTATCTTCTAATATTAATCGTGATATTGGTTAATTTCATGTGTAGAAGTATCACGATGTCGTTATTTATGTTTTATGTGAAATATTAATGTATGCGTGATATCGGTTTACTACATAATTCATGAATAATATGATATGATATACACTTTGTGATGATAAGGTTATAATATGATAAGTATTATTGACTACGCCCCTTGTGCGTCGTGCATGCGTACTATCACTGCACCATTCTTGTGTTTAGACCAGGGATTAAATGCGTTATTGATAACGGTATGAAATAACGTATAATAACACTAAATAATAATAACGTTATAAGAAAAAAAAAATTAAACAATACACTTATGATATCGGTATTGAAGGAATAACGATAAACATTATAAATAGAATAGCGTGACCCAAAAATCCAAATAAATTATAAACTATAAAGATAAACAATACAAATTCAAATATAAAAATGTTTAAAAATAAGTTGACCAATCGCAGCATTAGCTACTAATGCGAGCAATAATTATGGTATTACCATTGATTTTATAATAGACAGATAGCCCATGGTATAAGGTCCATTTCAATGGCCCCCCCACTTTAAAAATTTGAACTTCTCACCTAGCCAATCGTTTGTGCATCGTTTGTGCAGAAATGTGCACCAGGTCCCAACGTTTGTGCACAAAAACCCTCGGCGCTATCCCAAAAACAAAATGGGGGGGCCATTGAAACGGTAGCCCCCCCACCTTCGAAATTTGAACTTCTGACCTAGCCAATCGTTTGTGCATCGTTTGTGCAGAAATGTGCACCAGGTCCCAACGTTTGTGCACAAAAGCCCTCGGCGCTATCTCAAAAACAAAATGGGGGGGCCATTGAAACGGCACAACCCCCTTTTGGAAATTTTACATTGTATATGCGCCAAACGTTTGTGCATCGTTTGTGCAGAAATGTGCACCAGGTCCCAACGTTTGTGCACAAAAACCCTCGGCGCTATCCCAAAAACAAAATGGGGGGGCCATTGAAACGGCACAACTCCCTTTTGGAAATTTTACATTGTATATGCGCCAAACGTTTGTGCATCGTTTGTGCAGAAATGTGCATCAGGTCCCAACGTTTGTGCACAAAAACCCTCGGCGCTATCCCAAAAACAAAATGGGGGGGGCATTGAAACATAGTATGTACGCAATTCATATCTAACGTCATGCGGTTTTGAAATAAAAAGCAAAGGTGTTTAAGATTATTTTATTGATTTTTCTAATAAATTAATATTTTTTTCATTTTTCAATAGTTACTTTTAAGAAGTATTATATGTATGTCTCACCTTGAAATATAGATAATATGTAACATTGGTTTTTAATCAAAATTATTAGGAGGTCCCAAACCCAATTTCCAAGAGGTATTCTACAACTTGTGAAAACATTTAAAAAAAAATTGGAAATGAAATAATAAAAAAAAAAATATATAAAGCATAGTATAATCAGGATTGGGTATTTTAATCCGGATTAAACGGATTATAACTTTTGTATCAATCCGGATCGGTTATCCGGATACGGGATGATCCGGATATAGTGCTCAGCACTAGTTCAGACTTAAGATAATAGGCATTAGGCAAACATGACCCCAATCAGCTGATCGAGTTTCGCTTCTATCATAGACCTTATACTAGTTGACGGAGGATTGTGTAGTTTACAACGATCACGACAGGCAGCGTCTCAAGAAGCACTGATGCACAGCGCACATGCGCATTACACTGAACCAAATATCACTAGTATAAATAATAATATGCAATTATCAATTTTTAATAAATATACATTTATTGAAATAATAATAATTTTATTAGTTCTACAAAAATATTATAAAATTAATAAATAATGTGTTTATAATAATAAATTGGGGTTGTAGAATTTAGAAAATATTTAGGTAATGAATTAATAAATTTAATTTTTAAAATGGAACTTTTTTTATTATTTTAATCAAATAGATTATTAAATTAATAAACATAATGTTCAAAATAACAACTTGGCCCAATACTTCTATATATTTTCACAAATAACGTTATATTATAACTTATATCTTCAAACATCGAAATTGGGTATCAATTATAAAAAGTGTTACGTATGTAACACCACTTAAAAAGCGTAAGTGTGGAGTAGTCCTCTCAAGAAACCGGCACATTCCCGTAAACAGCATGCTTGTAAACAATTGTTTTAAGAGAAAAATAAATAACCAGATTGAAGTCAAAATCATAGGTAGTTAATAGATTCCAAATTCATACCTATACACTACTGAAGAAGACAATAATTTCCGTCGAACGGTTTTTCCAGTTATTACTATTGAAACCAAAAAAAAATTGTTATTTGAAGTCCGTTTTTCATGTTTTTTCAAATTTAAATAATTTTTTTTTGTACCTACCTTATTACTTCATATATAAGTTACATGTCAAATATGATTTTTTTTTTGTCATAGATTAAGTTTTTATTACTTAGGTAATTATATTTCTTTTTATATATTAAAATAACTATGAATATTATTAAAATTTTAAAGATTTTTCATAATGATTTTATCTTTGTGATAACTATACCTAGTATTAATAACATATTTTATATGTACTTTGTATGTATATAAAACATTCAATATTTACAAACCAGAGTTTCGAAGAAGTTTATTTTATTTTTTGAATCAATGTATAGTCCATTGTGTATTTTTTTTTAAATATCACGTTCGTAATATAATTATTATATTGTAATAACGTTATATGACAAGATTTTGTATATGTTTATTATTATTTTTTGGTTATTTAAACACTATTAAGTTTTTAAAGTTTTATTAATAAAAGAATGCAAAAGCAAAAATGCAAATAAATAAATAAAGTGTTTCAATAACATTACTTAACAAACAAACTAATATTTAAAACATATAATTCATACAACACAACATTTAAATAAATACTATATATCTTTTATTCCTAAGAAATGAGATGGTTATATCAAAATTCTATTACCTGTATTACCTAAATAATATTTACTAACATAAAAAATATATCAAATTTCCAAAAGGGGGTCGTGCCGTTTCAATGGCCCCCCCATTTTGTTTTTGGGATAGCGCCGAGGGTTTTTGTGCACAAACGTTGGGACCTGGTGCACATTTCTGCACAAACGATGCACAAACGTTTGGCGCATATACAATGTAAAATTTCCAAAAGGGGGTTGTGCCGTTTCAATGGCCCCCCCATTTTGTTTTTGGGATAGCGCCGAGGGTTTTTGTGCACAAACGTTGGGACCTGGTGCACATTTCTGCACAAACGATGCACAAACGATTGGCTAGGTCAGAAGTTCAAATTTCGAAGGTGGGGGGGCTACCGTTTCAATGGCCCCCCCATTTTGTTTTTGGGATAGCGCCGAGGGTTTTTGTGCACAAACATTGGGACCTGGTGCACATTTCTGCACAAACGATGCACAAACGATTGGCTAGGTCAGAAGTTTAAATTTTTAAAGTGGGGGGGCCATTGAAATGGACCTCATGGTATAGGGGTTTTCGGCAACTAATATTATGTTTATACAGACTGCTAATAGATAGCGTTGTATCAATCAAAAATACAAATAAAACCCGTCGCGCGACGGTCGGTGTATCATTATTATGAATTGTATTAATAGTCAATAATAATAATAATAATAATAATTATAATAAATAATAATAAATATCGACCGGCACGATCATTATCTGCGTTTACACCAAAATATATTTCTGAATAAAACAAGCTTGCTTCGTTAAAATTATTTATTATTATTATTAATTATTAAGAGAATGTGAGGATGTCGGCACACCGTTTGTTTTCCATCCCAGGCCCATGCACAACATACACAAAACGTATTTACGCAAAATCATGTTTTTGAGTAATCTCAAAGTAAAATCACCCATTACAAAAACGATAGAGAATAATATTTTTGAGGGTATGACTATTTTTTTTTCATTTTGAAAGTCATAACAAAATAAAATAATAATAAAATATAAAACCGATATGTCAATGTCATTTCCTAAAAAATATTATCCTCTACAAACCAAAAAAAGAAATAATTTATATTCCTTACAAAAACAATATTCATTCCGTTTCGGCATTTCCATTGATTCGATTCCAGAGCAAAGGTTTAATAATATTTGAATAGTAGGTTGGTAAAATACAAAATTAAAAAAAATTAAAAAACAAGCTTAAATTACTAATGAAGGAATAAGAATGAAAACCCAGAAATTATAATAACAATATTTATTCAAATAATTAAATATAATCATAAAACAGAAATTAAATAAGAATAATAATTATTCAAACAAATAAATATAAAATATATAATGATGAATAATAAAATATAAATAATTATAAAAAGAGACTTAATAATAATAATAATATTAATTCAAATAAATAATTAATAAATGCAATCTTGACATCATAACAATTTACAAATTATATAATAACAAAGATAAAAAAGCAACGAATTATGAAATTAAATATGATTCAAAATTTTTAATTTTGATACTTTTGCTAGTTGTGATGTAGTAGAAATTGTTTGAGTTTTTTTAAATATTTTACATATTAATAAGTGATCAATGATGAATAACTTATGTTCTTTACAATTACAATCGTTACCATCATTTAACCACTGGCTTATTAAAACATCCACTTTTATTTTTTGCATTAATTTAAAACGAAGTTTTTTTTTAAAGGAATAATTTTCAAAATATTTTTCAAAAATATCCAAACTATGATTAATTATTTTATTAAAAGAAATAGAGGGTGCCTTAAGTCCGGTATTATCATTTTTGAAAGAACTATAGTTTTTATTTATTAAAAGAATTTGATTTTTTTCATTTAAATCTTTACTAGTTAAAAAATTATTTTGGCAAAACTGACAGTTGAATTTTTTTATGCATTTATTGGCAAGGTATCCGGCAAAATACGTTACTGAACAGTCCTCTAAGGTGACTTTTGTAATTTGGTTTTGATCAAAAGGCAACGTTGATGAATTAGATGAAATAATCGATTCAGTATCACTACAACTAGAATCCGTTTCATTTATTTCATTACCTAAAGATGATATAGGTACATTAATTACTGGGTCGATTATTACATTAAAGTCATCTGTTTCTTGCGTTTCTTCACAATTAGTCCCTTTTGGTGCACATAAGGAAAATATACAACTGCTTCTAAAAGAAGTTCTTATAGTACGAGATGTTGGATTTTTATTATACCCCCCTTTTTGTCTAAAAATACTAAATGCATTTTCCAGAGCATCTTGATTTAACCGATTTGTTAAAATGAATGATACGTCGTTTGATTTTTCTTCTTCGAAAAACTGAAGAATACCTTTAATTAGAGATGTTAAAATACGGTATTTTATTTTTGTTTTGTATAATACCGTATTATACAGGTATTATACCAATATTATACCGTATAGAACCTTGCAGTACCTTAAATTATAGGAAATTTAACATAGGTTATAACCCCCTTGTTAATTATGAAATATGAATTATTTTAAAATGGATTAATCGAAAAAATGGGTAAAAGTCAGAAAAAAGTTAAAAAACACATAATACAAGAATTATTTTAGACCTAATTCACCAAATTAATATTTAGTCATGCTATCATAATGTAGGTTGTAGGTACCATAATACATACACCTAGTGACTAGAAATAACTTAAATTTAAAACATTTTAATTACAATTCACATTTCATAGTAAATTATATTCTTAAAATATCAAATAAACTTCAAAAAAAAATTAGGATTTGAGTAATCTTATTATCTGCCAATTAGCATATAAATATATCTACTAACTTTTTGGTTCCACACTTTTTTCTTCTTATATGTACTAAGTACTTATATTTAATGTAAGAAATTTAACGCGACCTAACCTAACGCGACGGCCAACGGTTAAACATGTAAATGATAATAATAATAATAACAATAATAAATGATAATAGTTTTTATCTTTAATCGTGATAATAACTAAAAATAACGCATTATTTTTTTTTTTTTTTTTATACCGTCTGTATAAAATTATTTTATACCATGTGTATAATACCTCGTATAATACAGTATTATACCACTGTATAATACAAACTCACATCTCTACCTTTAATACTTTGCGAGAATTCTTTAAAACATGGTGGTTGCGAAATTTTTCCGTTTTTAATTTTTTTTAAATTTGAAAAATAGTTTAGAGCGTCTAATAAAAATGTTTTAACATTTCCTGAGTGAGTTAATGCACAATTATAAGGATTACTACTATAAAGCGACCTACTATTCAAACAATCAAATAAATTATTCATAAATTGAACGAAATCTGCAGTATCTATTGCAGTTTTGCTACGGAGTTGACCAGTTGCTACGCAAGTACGGATGGTTGCTGCCATAGAATTACTCAGTAATTGACATGCCAATTTTACACGCATTTTTTGAAAAGAAGAAGGGTGGATGTGCGCATCTGTGATTTTAAAAAGAGCTTTACTTTTTTTATTTAATTTGTCCAATTGATATGTATCTTTTATATCTTTAAATGAAAAAATTTTATCATTTTTTTGAAAGCAAGCCTCGATAAAATTGTTACGTACGCTTTTAAGTAAGTGAGGAACGTCAAATATAGAAAATATTTTATAACCATTAACAAAAAAAAAACGGATAATCTTCGGAAATATTTAATAATTTCAAAGCGCTTTGGTTGGTTGTGCCTTGGTCGCATACTATAAGTTTCGGGCACAAACCAACATCAATTAAGTTATTTAAAACATCGATTATTAAATTTTTTAGAATTGTTTTATTAATGGTCGAGTGTGTAAGGAAATACGCAATAGGAAACTTCCACATGGAGTAAATACCACGAGCCATAAACACTAAAACGCAATTAGCACTTTTATTCGACCTACCATAAGAACCTAAGTCTTGAAATCCCTCAATAAAATCATAGTCTTTGGAATATTCTAGAAACTCTTTAATATACATTTCGTCGAAACTAACAGTACACGCTTTTTCCCTATAACATTTTTGCTCAAATTTTTTTTTAATATGACTTAAAAATAAATCATCAAAACCCGGTAAATATTTAGACTGCCCAATCCATCGTCGAATTATCGAAGGAGCTGGTAAATTAATTTTTTGTAATCTTAAAAATTTATAAGCAGTCGGCGATTTATAAAAAAGATTTAAAGATAGATTTTTTTCTTCTTTCGTCCATGGTTGACGTTTATTTTTAAGCTGCATAGTGACCAAAGCCCTAGAATTGCAAGATGGGAATCTGTGTGTATGTATTACATTTTTTATATTATTATGGGTCTTAATTTTAGAAACTGACATCTTTAATTTAGAAATATGACTGTTTTTATTACGAATAATTTTTGACTTTTGTTTTAGTGATTGTTTTAGCTTAATTTTTCTAGGTGAATCATTATCGATTTCATAATTTATTTTTCTTTTTAAACTCAGACTTGGCATATCAATGATTTTGGATATTTTATTTTTTTGTGGAGTGGATGTAATTGAAGAAGGACTAGGGAATACTAATTCTACTACATCACTTCTAGATCTTACATAAGTTTTAGTTGGAGTCAATAATGTTAATTTATCTGGTTCTACAATTTCAACTGAAGACAAGTTACCTTTTTTAAAAACATAAAAAAAAATTGTTTAAAGATATAATTAATTTTAGTTATCTTAGTATTTTCAGCTTTTTTTCGTAAAATGTGGATAAAATAATTATTGCTGCTTTAAAATATTTAAAATACACGGGCATACATTTTTTTTTATAAACATTTTAACATCAAATAGAAAAATCATGAATAGGTATATGAAAATTATTTTGAAGTTAAAAATTCATAAAATATTTAAATTAAATAGTTTATGTATTAAAATACTTAAAATATAATACAAGGCCCTACATCGTATTTTTAACTTAATAATTCTAATACGTATATATATATATTTTGGAATTTGAGTTTTTATTCATACAAAATAAGGTTAGCATAATTAAACACATATAGATTACAGGTATTTAAAAATAAATAAATATAATAACATGTAGCCTTTCTTATTCATTTTAAATTATTTTTTTCCTATAATGACGCATCGAGTTTTTTATTTAAAGGAAAACTTATGGAAAACCTAATGTTGAATTTTTTAGCCTTAGATAGATATGAATACAAACAATTTTATGAATTTTTAATTACAAAATTACTTGCAAATTTTTGGGATTTTGACATATTTCGTAAAAATTTGAACTTTATTATAAACTACTTTATTTATAAAAAAAAATAATTGTCACTAACGGTTTTTGATTTTTTTTACCTACAATAAGAACGATCTATAAGAAATCTTGTATTAAATTTTCAAGTTTTTTTTGGGCATCTAAAATTGTTTTATAGACTTTTCAAAAAAAATATTCCTTAAAAAATCGAAAATTCCAGTTGTCTACAAATAGCTAAAAAAAAGCCATAATATTTTGAAAAATTTAACCGTATATAGATAACGCTAATATAAACATTTAGTGAAAATTTCAAATGTTTACAATGATTTGTTTTCGAGTTACAACAATATAAAAAAAATCGATTTTTATCATTGCCCCCCTCCCCATTATAGGTTGGGGCCCTGGGCTCATGTGTTTAACACACCCAACACATCCGGTTATTGCGGCACTAATAATTAAATAAAGTACTCATCATTATTTCTTACCTGTTGATGTAGATGGTTGTTTTTCCGAATGATATTCGTAAGGAACAGCTGTTGGCTTTAATTTTTTTTTTTTATTTTGATTTATAAAATCATCGGGACTAAAATGTTCCTGACAAAGATATTTATTATGCAATTTTTCTTTCGAAAGCGACAGTAGATTAATATTTCCTATAGAAGACAATTTTTAATTTAAATTAAAAAAATTGTATGAAAAATAATTTTAATTAATTAAATAATACATACCACAGTTCAGTACCCATACTTCACTTCTGACTTCATCTTTGGGAAATCGAAACATACTTAGGTTGGGAAACTGTATTGTTGTTTTAAGGCAATTAAAATATTGGCACTTATTTCCAGGCATGATCAATATTGTTATGTGTAACACGAAAACGTTTAAAATAAGAAATATAACATTAAGAACATAAGTGTTGCCTTTTCGAATGACAATCGATAGACAATAATTAGTGTAGTCGGTTATCATAGTTAACCACAGTCCTGTTTTACAATTCATATTATATCAATAATAATAACACCATTAATATCATTGGTTTTATAATAGATATTATGTAGTATTTATATAACAATCTATAAAATCAATGATATTACTAAAATTGTTTACTGATAAGTTATATATAGTCTAGAGTCTAGAGAGTAGAGACTAGTGGGGTACATGGAAATTTAACACCCTGCCATAGTATGGAGAGGTGTACACCGCACCGCTGACAGTCGTCGACTACAGCGCTCTATAACGGCTGACAGTCCGGAATTGGCGACCGGTTTTTTCTACAGCGTTGCTCATCTGTCTATTATAAAATCAATGGTATTACCTACTTTTTCCGTTTTCCATGCATCTGTACACATGTCATTTAATGTTATAATTTTTTTCAATTATACTTAATAATGTCTATTTATTAATTACGAATTGCGAATTCAGTTGTATAATAATAAATATTATTTTACTATGGGCCGTAATAGTACAAATCCGGTTATAGACATGTTCTACAAATTTAATGCTTCAAAACAAACGTACTTTTGTCAAGTGTTAAATTGCAGTAATGCAGCTCGTTCAGTGGCGTAGCCAGCGGGTAGGCCTGGTAGGCCCGGGCCTACCCACTTTTTTCCAAAAAAAAAAATTTTTATCCTATTAAATATGTAGTATATATGACTGTAATATGTATTTAAAAATTAAACTAATAGAATTAATATATCGTAAATACGGTTTTAATTAACGAAATTAAATCCTGATAGTTTTTAATCGGTTCTTAAAATCAGTTAAATAATGACACGTCTTTTATTTTGAGTGTTATGGTTGCACCTCATGCACATTTTTTGGTCAGATGCTGTTTGACGCCAAATGGCGTCACAACTAAAATATTTCATATTTTACAAAAAAATTATTCTCAAACATTAATGTAATTATACTATCATACTACATTATTGATTTTTTAATATATCATAAGATAGTTTACACTGTTTTACAGTGAAAAATATACATGCTTCAATACAATACATTTCTTATGTATTTTTACTAGATAAGTAGTTATTTTTATAAAAAAAAAATCAATTTACTTCAATGTTAACTAGTTATTATTATAATTAAACAATTTTAATTATGGCTGCTCTTGATGAAAGTTTTTGAAACAAGGTTCATGACAAAGACTGGGCTGATTGGGACAATTTGGACAGAAATATGTTGTATCTTTTCTCAAACCTTTTGAATAACATAACTGACGCCTTTTGCGAATAGCTCTTCCGTTTTTTCCAATATCATGGGTTTTTTGGGAAGTGATAAGTGTTCGTTGATGAAAATGATCTTGGCTTTGGGTGTTTGGGCAAAAGTTCACTGAGAACAGATTGAAGATAATCATATAATGATACTTTCGGTCCGACGTGGTATTGATTATATAAATAAAATGAATTCATCAATAACATTTGTATTATATGAATACCAATTTTTTTATACCAACGAACTGTTTTTCTAGTAAAAGGATAATAGCTATTCATTTGGTCTTGCCGATCTATTCCACTCATAAAACGATTATAATTTGAAATAGGTTCAGGTTAATCTAGGCTAAATTAATCCATTTCAAAGAAATAACAACGT
The DNA here is from genome assembly GCA_027580255.1 of Therioaphis trifolii. Classification (NCBI taxonomy): domain Eukaryota; kingdom Metazoa; phylum Arthropoda; class Insecta; order Hemiptera; family Aphididae; genus Therioaphis; species Therioaphis trifolii. The sequence continues at coordinate 100,291 of JALBXZ010000102.1, forward strand.
TGTACTTCCCCAAATAGATTGAATAATGTACTTACTAAAAATAGATATATTGAAGTGCGACTTGCACGTACGCATTAAATAATGTTCAAAGATAACGCTGACAAATTATTAATTGTTCAATTGTAACGCTGAATAAGTTATAGTGCATTGAAAAATAAGGCACGATTGACGCCAATTGGCGTCATCAGCATATGTGAAGAATGTTACATGACGCCATTTGGCGTCATCCGCAGTGAACGTGTTAATAACCGATCAATTCCTGTTAATCGGCATCCGTCGAAATGTATAGTGTATAGCCCGACAGCCCATATTTGCCCGTTACCTACAATATGATAGATATTAATCTTATCCATTCAATTGACGATTATTTCCAAAAATAACGAGACGGTAATATAAGTTGTTGTCGGATAGATATGCTTGCGATTGTCGATTAGTTTAATACTAATCGCACTGCTTCACTGCGAACGCCTTTAGTACAACGTAGTGACTAGTGATTATATTTCGCTTTTATTTTTACTTAGTCCGTCGCGTTGCTCATTTTCGAAAAATGGAACGTTTTTTAATCACATCAGGTAATTCAAAATCAACTGCTGTTTCAACTGTTTCGGAACCTAATGACCCTGGATCAAGTGCGCGTACTCCAATATCAGATACAGATATACAGTTGAATTCAAACATTTTTGATATTAGTGTAACTTGTTACTTGATACCGCTGTACAACCTGTCATCAGTTTTCCTCGTACTTTAATATCTGGGAAGCAACGTAGCTTTCAAAGTAGTTGGTACAATAAGTGCCCATGGTTGGAATACTCAATTTAGATGAATGCCGTATTTTGTTATTATTGTCGTCATTTTCCTTCTCATTCGCAAATTGAAAAAGATGTTCTAATTACTGGTGGATATTCTGATTGGAAAAATATAAGTAACATGACTAAAAAACATGATAATACTACACAACATAAAAACGCACTTGCTAAATATAGCGCAAGGCAATCAATCAAAAAAACCGGCTCAGTTTCGAATCAAATAAATCAATAAGTTAGAGATCAAGTTATAAAAAATAGAGCTATTTTATCAAGTGTAATACGATGTGTTTTATATTGTGCACGGCAAGATATTGGACTACGAGAACATCGAAGAGAAAGAAAAGAAGAATTCAATAGTGAAAATTATGATGCAAGTTTGTGTTCACGTCATGACGTAAATGAAGGTAACTTTTTAGAAATTATAAAATTACTTTCCATCGAAAATGAACATTTTAAAACAAATTTTAATTTATTACCTAAAAATAGCAAATACATATAGCCTGAAATACAAAATGATATAATAAAAGCTACTTCAAAGCTTGTATTACAATTAATAGTAAATGAAGTTCATATTGGGAGCCAGATATTTAGTTTAATTGTAGATGAGGCTAGAGATCAGTCAAAAATTGAACAAATGAGTATTTGTATTAGATATTTGCACGATTTAAAAATTGAAGAAAGATTTTTAGGTTTTGTCGAATTGAAAGATTTAAATGCTCAAGCACTGTGTGATGGCATAATATTTTTTTTAAATAATGTTGGTTTAGATGTTTCAAATTGTGTAAGTCAATCATATGATGGTGCGTCAGTAATGTCCGGAGCTTTTTCTAGTGTTCAAACAAAAATAAGGGAATTAGCACAAAATCCATGTCCGTATATTCATTGTCATGCTCATAGGTTAAACCTAGTTCTAGTTGATGTAACGAAAAATATTCAAGAAGTAGATAAAATACTTGGTTTATTAGAAGCTATTTATGCATTCCAATCGGTATCTACAATTCGCCATCATGCTTTTTTACATGAAACTAAGTATAAAGTACCACAACATTGTGAAACAAGGTGGGTTTCAAAACACAAGGGTATTACATTTAAAAAAAATCATTTTATTGATATTTTAAAAGTTCTTAATGCATTTAGAGAAAGTACTAAAAAACAAGAAGCTGCAGAGGCAAAGGGGTTGGCCATACAGTTTGCTAAGTTTGAAGTTATCATAATAATTGTGTGCTTAAACGAAATATTAAATATCATTAATTGCTTATCAATTAACCTGCAATCAACTACTCTTGATATAAAACGTTGTACATTTTTAATTAATGCAACAAAGCAACAAATATTAGAGTTACGTAATGATGAGAAGTTTTTTGAACTATATGAGCAATCATTGGTTATTGCTCAAAATTCTAAAATACCTACGCCATCAAGTGATAATTTGTCACATTGATTAAATATACATAGATAGCCCACGTCAATGGCCATAATGGAAACAAGTTAATTAATAGCCCAGTGTATTGATAGAGAGCGTGTAGTGTCACGATAGAATAATAAAATAATTATGATCATAATAAAATACTAAAATACACCGAAATGCCGACAATCGACCACAGTTCAGAGTCCACTGTTCATTCGTGAAATTATGAGATAAGAAATAAACTAAAACCGTATAGACTATAGAGCATGTTATTATTATAATATTATTTCCTTATTTGATATTTATTTTCATATAATTAATATTAGTGAATTGTAATCAATCCTCCAGAACATCTAAATTTGGTGGTTTAAAATTTATTTTAATTAAATGTATTATTTCAATAAGTAACCATCGTATTTTTACCAATTAAATTTTGATATGAAGGAAATTTACTTTATTTTATTATATCATATAATTTTAAGCTGACAGTTATACATTTAATTAAGACAGCCCGCGTCAGGACGCTACTCGCCTACTCATGCATTTGTTGTCTCCGTCTTACACACGCACGACATAGCTAATTTCCGTTCACTAGTTTCAATAGTGTGTTGTTAGTTTTAATATTAGAATGAATTGACCTATTATCATATTTTTAGGTAAGAATACTATCTGTGCTTAAGCGTTTGTTGATTTTTCAATATTTTCATTTTCATGCGAGATATGAGCATTTTTAATTTTTGATATTTCATATACACATATCTCATTTGAAAATGACAATATTGAAAAATCAATAAACGCTTAAGCACAAATAGTATTCTTACCTAAAAATATGATAATAGGTCAATTCACTCTAATATTAAAACTAACAACACACTATTGAAACTAGTGAACGGAAATTTGCTATGTCGTGCGTGTGTAAGACGGAGACAACAAATGCATGGGTAGCGTCCTCAACAACGTAAAGATGTACTTAATCTGATAATATAATATTACATATTTCATTTTTTCAGTAAAATTGCTGGTCAAGACAATCAATATTACTGAACATTAATTTAATTGCTATTCTTGTAACAGTAGCTAATACACATTATAAACATTCTACTTTTGAATCAACTTGTTATGATAGGTCATAAAGTTACAATGCAACTTCAATATGTTCGTCATTTATTATTTAAAATACAATATATACAAATAAAAATAATACAAATATAATAATAACAAAAATTACAAAATAAATAATTTTACAATTTTAATTATTTTTCAAAATGCTTTATTTATTTTCGGATTTTCAGCTCTAGTTTTCTTTATATTTTTTGATTTCCAGTTAAAATATCGAAAAATTTTACAATTAATAAGATGGATTATAATGAAATGGTAGTGATCTTGACATAATTCACTAAATTTACAAATATGGGAGATTTCTTTTTTTATTTTATTAAAAATACATTTTTGTAGTAATTTTTTATGTGGCATTTTTTCTACTGTTTTCTTAATAATTTGTTGTGCCAAAATAAAAAAGCTGGTAAGTGAGATGATGGTGGTACAAGTTTGTCCTTCGTCCCTTCGGTCCTCGGACAAGATATTGGTGATGAATGTATTAAGTTTTAAAGAAATGATGACTCATTTCTTTAGTATAAAACGATTCTGAGCAAAGCTTCAGTGTAATATAATATATTATTATTTAAATACTGTTTACGTATTTTACGGTTATTTGTATAATTTTTGGTGAGTTTTTTTGTGATTAAACCCTCATAAAATATTCAATTAGATATAACTCATTTAAACTTCAATTGTTATAACAATTATAACTCATTAGAAATAAACTTAAAAGAAATCAGACAATATCGAAAAAAATCGTATAATAATTTATTAAAGTGTGTATAAAAAAAAATCCTGACTCACGATTTTTGAATTTTTGTTAGGATAATTAGGTAGGTATATGAGTAAGGTCATATTAAATTTTCAGAACTTTTTGTCAAATATTTAAAATTGTATTACATAAAAACTTTCAAACAATTTGGTAAATTAAAAGTTCTATATTTAAGTCAAAAGTGCTATAATTGTTCTGAAAATGTTGTCCAATATAACAAATTATGTATTTGATATTGGATAAAGTTTTCAAGTTTCTAGCTTCAATACTTTTCGATTTATGACTAAATACCTAAAATCTGAACAGTGAAATTCTCGTTTACGGTGGATTTTTACAGATTTTACCGTTTTTACTCAGTTTTTCGATCGTTATTCTTGATTACTGGAAAAACTATGGAGATTTTGGAAAAATGACCTCTCTAAAGTACCATCTCAGTTCAATTTCAAATCTAAAAAGTTGCTGGACGAAACTTTTGGACAAGGATTTCTATACGAAAAAGTGTTTACAGAAAAAAAAAATAATAAAAAAATAAAAAATAATAATAAACATCATTGTAAAACCATAAGATCCTTCGCTTCACTCAGAATCTAAAATTCCGTGAAACTAGATGTAGGCCTTTTAAAAGAAAAATCAGACAATTGAGAGTTGTAGTTTCTACAGAAAATAAAAAATTCTTGTTGATTAAATATATCATCTTCAACAGATTTTAATAATATACTAAGACAGTTACTACATTTAAATTTCTCAGTACATTTTTTAGCCAAATAACCAGCAAAGTAATTATTTGAAAAATTTTCTAATGTGATTTGAGGTTCATACTCTGGTTCACACTGCTCGTATATTAAATCATCTATTGATGACAGTGGACACACGGTGTACGTATAACAACCAACAATGATAAAATTGACTATGGTTTATCAGCATTTATCACGGATAACAGTACATTGGAGATAACAAATGTTTATATAGGATGACAGCGCATTCTGTTATCAGGAATCCATTACTACTACAATTCTGGCTCCATTTGAGACGTTTTAGGCGTTTCCAATATTTATCATTGCGTGGACTATCTATGTATATTTAATCAATGTTTGTCATCAAATAGAACACGGCAAAATTCAAGTACTTTGGCCGATTATTATGTAACTATTACCACTGGTAAAAGAATGGCTTATTCATCTGATGACATGAAAACAGAGCAAAAAAGAATATTTTTTAATATTTTAGACGTAATATATTTCGAAATGAACCGGCGTTTTAATACAAATGATGATATGTATGCAACTTTAGAAGCTTTAGACCAAAATTCATCAACCTTTTTAGACAGTGAAATAATTTGTCGTTATGCTGAAACATTTCCATTTTATCGATCAAATTAATTTATTACCAAATTAAAATGCCAATGTCAACTGGGAAAAACCTTATTTTTATCTGTATCTGATATTTTTGAACTATATCAAAAAGTAAAAAAATACAAAGTTGGATTTGAAGAATTAACAAAAATTATTGAAAATGTTTTGGTAGTTCCAGTATCTAGTGCCTCAGCAGAAAGGAGTTTCTCGACGATGAAAAGAGTAAAAACAGGTCAACGATGACAAGTAGCAGACTAAATAATTTAACTTTGCTGTCTATTGAGAGAGAAATAAGTGGACAATTCATAGAAAATCTATCTGCTGTAATTGACGAATTTGCATCAATGAAAAAAAGAAAATTGGAATTTTCAATCTAAAACTATTTTAATAAAGCTATACCTATATCTTTTTTATTAATTTAATTTTTTACTTTTAGTTGTACAACATAAAATAAATCCGTGTAATATGCCTATAATAAATGTATAATATACGGTATTCTGATACTTTTTTATTTTATAAAACTATTCATTAGTTATCCTTACATCAAAATATCGGGCCTACCCAGAAAAAAGTGTCTAGCTACGCCACTGAGCTCGTTCAGGTAAGCATTCAGGAAATCTGGAAAATCATATAATGAAACAACATCCTACTGAATACCTAACATTACAATCAGTGAAAAATAAACGTAAATTTAAAAATGAAAATGCCGATGAAGAAATCAGTAATGCATACGATTCATCTAAACGTGCACATGTAAGTTAGAAATAAAAATGCATAACCATAATTTATTTTCACGATAACAAGGAAATTATAGTTTTTTAAGTTATATTAATATTATTACTATTTACAGACTGGACCATTAGACAGGGTGGTTATCCGGACTCCTAAGACCATTAGTGTTCCTATAACAAGAGCTATCGTTACTCAATCTTGTGTTGAATTGGTTACTGTAAATGGACTTCCCTTTCAATTACTAAATGACAGTGGTTTTAGGAAAATATATGACCCGATATTTAATGCTCTAGGTAAATATGAAGGTATATCAGTATATGTCTACCAACTTTTTTGTATAATATATTGTAATTCAGGTGACAATGATTTCCAATGACAAAATAATATACACTCGTTCATAATTTCTTTAAAAAATACTTTTTAATTATAGTTAAGAATTATATATCATTATTGTGCTTAAATTTTAGGTTTTTCTATCCACTCTCAAAATGTTTATGAGCATATTATTGAAACGTCAAATAACATTGTCAAAGAAATATCTACTGATATTAGAGCTAAACTCATAAGTTTGAAAGTTGATTCGGTGTCAAGACTTAATAGATCGATCTTGGGTATCAATATTCATTACGCAAAAAATAATACGATTCAAGTAAAAACATTGGGCATGTATGATATGCAAGATAAACATACTAGTGCAAATCTAAAATTATGGGTAAATATATTTATTTAAGTTTTATAAATACATAATTAAATAAATACGTATTTAAACCATATACCTCAATTAATAAATAAAAAAAAAAAATTAGTATAGGTAAATATGCAAAGAATAATACAAATAATGGATAGGTGGGAGTAAATTATATAATTTAATTAAAAACTATATATCGGTATAAAAGGTATAATGAGCTTAAAATAAAGTAATAAGGATTATGTACCTATTTACCTATAATACTCTATGCGCCTCTATTTTTCAGATATCTGAAATATTGGAAAAATATTGTATTGAACCAAACCAAATATATTCTATCACTGTTGATAATGGTGCCAATATGGTAAAGATGGCCAATATGTGGAATGAAACAGAAGATAATCTAGAAGAAGACTTTGAGGCTTGAAATGCAGAGGATTTGAATAATATATTGAATATAATTAAGTTTCCAAATACAAGTTATACCCGAGTTATTCGATGTGTGGCACATACTTTACAACTGTGTGTGCATGATAGTTTTAAAGATGACACTATTACAAAATTAATCGAAAAGGCTAGAAAAGTAAGCAAATACATTTTGATAAGCATAGGTACCTTTATTAATAATTGTTGTAATAGGTCGCAAAAAAATTAAAAAATCCATCAATATTGCCTTTGTTAAAAAAACAAAATCTTAAGAATCCCATTTTGGATAATAATACTCGTTGGTCTTCAACTTGTTTGATGATAGAAAGACTTCTTGAACATGTCTTTTTGTGAAAATCATCACAGTTTGATAAAAGAACTATTCTTGAATGAAGAGGTTTGGGAAAATTTAAAAGATATGGTAAATATGATATAAAATTATAAATTTCAATTCTAATGTATACCTACTCTTTGTATGAATGGTTTTAGATAAAACCCCTTAAGCCTGTAAAAGAAGGCACAATATAATTACAACGTTTGAATATGACTCTTGGTGGATTTTATGGATGTAGGATGCGTATTAAGTTTAAGCTTGAGTTAATTGATTCACCATTATCTAATTCAATCATACGTTCTATGGAAGTACGTGAAACAAACTTGTTGGATAAAAACCCATTGATTCTAGCAGGTCTTTTTTAAATTTATTTAATTGGTTTTCATAGTATATAAAATATGTAAATTTTTATAATGTCAAAAAATGTTTGAATTTTTGAATACAAATGCAAGTGTTTCATTAAAAATCTTATGAACACTTTTTTCATTAATTATCTAGCTGTTTACTTGGACCCCAGATATCAGTGTTTGTTAAATGAAGAAGGAGTACAAACTGCCATAACAATACTGATTAAAACTTGGTCTATGATACAATCTATTAAAAATATACCTCTGGATAATTTAAATGATGAAATCAATATTGCTAATAATTCTGATCCTGATGATGTACTTGATAAAGACAATATTGATCCATTTGAAAGTTACCTACGTTCATGTTCAAGCTCAACATCTAGGAATACTAATACTTTTACATCTAATAATGCATATTCAATTAAAATATTATTAAATGGATACAAAAATGTTAAGCGTCTTGTACCATACACATCAAATGTATTTAACTACTGCAGAGATCAAAAGGACAGTATGCCACAACTATATGAATTAAGTCAAGTGTTATTACTTATTAGCTGTTCCTGCAACTCAGGTTGGTCAATCATTTTTTGTAATATTTGCATAATATTTATCATTTAGACTAGGTATTTTAAAGGCAAATTTTTCGTTTAACGAACATTGTTTAAATATTTATTTTAAATATTTTTATTGTTACTTTAACTTTTAATATTAATTATTTAATATTTTAAAGGTCACAGTTGAAAGGGCGTTTTCTGGTTTAAAATTTATTCTTTCTGATCTACGACCAAACATGTCTCCTTCAATTCTCCAGCACATTATGATAATTCGTGGAAATGAAGTATCAATGGACTGAATGAAAATGCGTATTTCAACTTTCAATGAATGCATTCCTTTTCCAGTGGTTTTTATATATAAAACTTTAAAGATATATATGTATTTATTTTTAATTACCCAGTCATATTTAGTTTTGTTTTAAAGAAAATTTCATTTGTTTATTTATTTTGCATTCACAAGTTTTAAGTAAGTTAAAGTTTTGCTAATATGATATTTGTTTAAACATACAAATATATCTAATATTTTCTATCTTTTTTGTGTAGTTAAACAATTTATTTATTTACCTATCCTTGTTCTTCAATTATGTAAAATGAAATACCTAATGTATAAGAAATATAATTATTAACACTAACTACAACAGGGTTATTCTAAATGATTCATCCGATTTAAAATGCATACATAATTTTATTTTTTAGATTTAGAACAACATATTGGTACATAAGATAAAAGAAAAATGTCAAGTTAAATTAATCCCAACAAAAACACTACGCCAAACTCCGTGTAAAAAAACGCTCAGTATAAAAAAAAACCACCTCAAAAAGTTGTGATATCATTTTATAGCTATGTATTTAAACTATATAGGAATAGATAATATATTATTATAATTTATGTTAAAATTCACTGCTTATAAATTGAACTTAGCTGGTGACATTATTTAAAACTTATGAGAATTCATTTCGTATTGAGTATACCTACATGTTATCTTTGAAAATGAGTGACACTAATTAAGTGTTATAATTTTAAAGTCACCAGCTAAGTTCAATTTATAAGCAGTGAATTTTAACATAAATTATAATAATATATTATCTATTCCTATATAGTTTAAATACATAGCTATAAAATCATATCACAACTTTTTGAGGTGTTTTTTTTTTATACTGAACGTTTTTTTACACGGAGTTTGGCACGAGCGTGAAGTTAGCTGGCCAAAATAAGTGATAAGGAAATGGGGGATTCGGGTTGCATTACGTTCGATTCAAGGGGCAAAACGATCAACTGGCGTACAAAATGTATGGAACTACATTCCGATACCAGATGGCGCTATAAATTGTAAGGTCCGTAGTCGATACGCGGTAAAACTGAGTTTTTGAAACCGATTTTGAGACGTGATCCGGAGGGTGTCCACGCCCGGACTTGATACAATCTAATAGTAAACCACACAAGGAAGCCGTCCCTAAAGTATCTAAGATAACACGCGAACAGATTTCGAGATATCGCATTTTGAAATTGAGTAGTAGAAACGTCATAACGGTATAAAACACGGGGCACGATACGCGGTAAAACTGAGTTTTTGAAACCGATTTTGAGACATGATCCGGAGGGTGTCCACGCCCGGACTTGATACAATCTAATAGTAAATCACACAAGGAAGCCGTCCCTAAAGTATCTAAGATAACACGCGAACAGATTTCGAGATATCGCATTTTGAAATTGAGTAGTCGAAACGTCATAACGGTATAAAACACGGGGCACGATACGCGGTAAAACTGAGTTTTTGAAACCGATTTTGAGACATGATCCGGAGGGTGTCCACGCCCGGACTTGATACAATCTAATAGTAAATCACACAAGGAAGCCGTCCCTAAAGTATCTAAGATAACACGCGAACAGATTTCGAGATATCGCATTTTGAAATTGAGTAGTCGAAACGTCATAACGGTATAAAACACGGGGCACGATACGCGGTAAAACTGAGTTTTTGAAACCGATTTTGAGGCATGATCCGGAGGGTGTCCACGCCCGGACTTGATACAATCTAATAGTAAACCACACAAGGAAGCCGTCCCTAAAGTATCTAAGATAACACGCGAACAGATTTCGAGATATCGCATTTTGAAATTGAGTAGTAGAAACGTCATAACGGTATAAAACACGGGGCACGATACGCGGTAAAACTGAGTTTTTGAAACCGATTTTGAGACATGATCCGGAGGGTGTCCACGCTCGGACTTGATACAATCTAATAGTAAACCACACAAGGAAGCCGTCCCTAAAGTATCTAAGATAACACGAGAACAGATTTCGAGATATGGCATTTTGAAATTGAGTAGTAGAAACGTCATAACGGTATAAAACACGGGGCACGATACGCGGTAAAACTGAGTTTTTGAAACCGATTTTGAGACATGATCCGGAGGGTGTCCACGCCCGGACTTGATAAGCAATAAGTATGCAAGACACAACAACCATGATACCTCACAACATTATGATAGATGAATGTGTATTAAATTATAATACAAAGGGAGGAATTCAATCAATGCTTTCAAGCAATTGACATTACACAATTTATTTTAGGTAATAAGATATTTATTTAGTTACCTACTCAAAGTATTGATTTTATAATTTGTTAGTATATAATATAGTAACCTACTAATTAGTATTACTTATTATTTTAAATGTTATAATTGCAACTCATAATAATACTACCGAAAAAGAAATAAAGTAGATAAAAAGCTGGGTACGATTGGCCAGCACTTGTATTGAGAACAGAAGTGGCAAATACATTATACAAATTAACTTAATTTTAAAAAATTTAAGTGATCCGATCAAAAATCCTCACTCATAACTAATGCTCCTTATATCTCATATCACACCCTTCACACAGATCTCCACATTCCCTTAATATAATTTTCTACATTTTTTTAAAAAAAACTTAATTTTTACCATAATTTTTTATTTATTAAGTGTTATTTTTATTTTTTATAATTTGACTTATGAACAAACAATTTGAGAACTGCATACTGGTGTAATTATTACTCATAAGTATAGTAAACACATAGTATAAACTAAGTTATATCAGTGCACTGATTTGTTTCATATTTCAAACTAAGATTAAAATTCAAGTATAAATTACTATTAAAAAAAAGTTAAATAAATATTGTACATTGATTAACATTAATTATTAGTGTTAAAATGACCATTTTTTTTTTTTTATATGACATGTATTCATCATTGATCTTAATATTCGTGTTTATAATTTGTTTGAAATTAATTATTTATTTGTATAATTATATTATTATTAAATATTTTTTTGGTTTATAAAATAGACCTAAAATAGATATCTATTACTTTTATTATGATCTATCAAAAAAAAAAAAATGTATACTAGATATTATATATTAGACTATAACAATTGACCTACAATAGTGTACATAAGTATAATACGATAAAATATTGTATATTAACAATTTTTTAATGTGACAATATTTTTTTCTAGTAATCCACTGTTTGACAATAAATGATATATAGCAGATTATTACAATCAGTGACAGATCTAGGGGAAGATTGAAAGCTGAAGTCACACCAATCTGTGTATTTTTATTAAAAATTATAAATGATTAATACATTTAACAGATAATTTGCATCAAAATTGTACTTTTCTCCATAATTATTACCTAAGAACTATTATTATAGTAAACTAGTACTAACCATAAAAAATCCTAGATCCAGCCAAGATTACCCTCCTAGTAACCTCCCAGTATATAACACTGGAAATTTACTCAGAATTATATTAATGGAGATATAATTTATAATTTCTACAAAATTTAATACAATAAACAAGAGTATCCTCGGTACTCGGTGATGCTAGCAATGACAGTATAGTCAAAAAAGGTTCTAATACTTACTTTTATTTAGTGTACCTACTATAAGGACAATATATCAAACAATTTACCATGATAAGGTTCTACATATAGAAGATTTTCAAAGAAAAATAAATGATTATTGTGTACATATGTTATTTTCATTTAATTCCAAGCAATCTTTTCCTTAAATTCAATCAAAACTTCATGTAATTAATGTTTATAATTTTGAATTAATAATCTATCAAAATAGTAGATATCAAATTATGAATTTTTGAACATGAAACTAAGTTTCTGAATAGTTTAAAACTAACAACAGACAGAACCTTGCAAGCAAATTGGTCAACCCTCATGATACAATAGGGTTTGACTTACATGTTCAAATTTAACAAAAATTGTACCAAATAAAATTATAAGTTCATATACGTGTGTAATCAGAACCGAATGATTGTAACACTAATGAAAAGGAATAAAGAATAGAATAAATCAAATTTAATAATAATATTTTTTATTTTTTTTTTATTTTTTTTCATTTTTTTGGCGCCGCCACTTGCCGGGGCGGGGGGGCTGCCTCCCACCAGAAGTTGCCACCAGCAGCCGGAGCAACTCCCTATGACTTTCAAACATCTAAAACAAAACATTTTTATATTATATCATCATGACTTTATATGTTAGGTAATTTGAAAGTTTACTATTAAAGCAATAGGTAATAAGTAAGGCAGAACGACATGTATAAATTGAAATTTTTTTTAGATTAAATTGTAAAAATAGCAGTGAAGGAACAAATATGTTTCATGGTAAAGCAAATTTTTGTTTGGCATATAAATGCTTTTTTAGGTTTTTAGGAAAATGTATAAGATAAGAATAAATATTAATGTTATCTTATATTTTTAATTCTCTTATATACATATTGTCCTCAATTTGAAGTATTTTGAAATGAATTATGAAGTATAAAAATTTGATACTTAATATTATTTTATACGTAGATAGTATATTATAGACAGTCTAAGTATTTGTTGACTACTTATAAAAAATCATATTAATTTAGGCAGAGCAATACCAGATAATATACTATGTATGTAACAGTTGTAACGCTATTAAGTAACCTTTAGGTTTGGTCTTGAAATCTCATGTTACATTTTAGATGATTTTTTAATATTGTTATAACTTATAAGTATTTTATATTATTTAAAGTTTTACTACAAACTGTTATAAAAAATTAATTTTTTCTATAGGTACCTATGTATTGTTATTTACCTAAATATTACTAATATTGTGTATAACATATTTTATAAAAGAATCATTTGTTGTCAAAATTCAGGCGCGGATCCAGAACATATTTACGGGGGGCATGCATATCTTGAATAAAATGTCAACCTAACTACCTAAGTCTGATAAAACAATGTAAATATAATATGTAATAAACTAATGGGTAAATACCTATTTTTATTAAAATTTCAATTTTTTAGTACAATTAGATTAATTAAATAAAATGTGAATAATTCTTAGGTTTAATTAATTTTACATGCAATATAATAATTAAAAACAAAACATTTTATACAAAATATTAAAACATTAAAAAATCATTTCATTTTTTTCGGTTCATATTTGTCAGGTTAATAATTAGAATAGTAAAATTAATGGAAATAAAATAATAAACTACTATAGGTATACATGATTAACGACGGCCACAGCGACTGTGTGCGTATCGTATCGTACCTATAATATATCTACTAAATGTATATTTTTACTAATAAATTATCACTACATACAATATCGTCAATAATAAAATAAGTAGGTAAGTACTAAGTACTACAAGACGTAACTAGATATTCTTATTGTGCCAAACAAGTTTAAATGTTCAATTAGCGCTTTGACAGCGACCGATAAAAACGGACACGTACCAAACGTAATTAACCAGATAATGCATTTTATCGGCTGCCAAAAACAGACATTGTAGAATTTACCAGAGTCTACGGGCGGGGCTATCGCCCCTTGGCCCCCTTGGATCCGCGCCTGTCGAAATTAGATACTAAGTACAAGAAGTGATCATAATATGATCCAAAATCCCAATATTATTTGGATTTGACAATTTTCATATTAGTCTTATTTGTTTGGAAGTAGGTACATACTATTTGTGCCTGGCTGCTGGTGGCGTCTAACCGAATCCCACCCCGACCACGGCCACGACCACGGTTGTGGCCACGGCTATTGCCACGACCACGGCCACGACCGCGGCTAGCGGCGCCTTCGACCACTTCGGCCGCCGCCACTTCTTCAGCCGCCGCCACCTCTTCGGCCGCCGCCACCTCTTCGGCCGCCGCCACCTCTTCGGCCACCGCCGCCACCTCATCGGCCTCCGCCGCCACCTCGCTTTTTTGATTCATCTAAAAATAAAATTAAAATGTTTATATTAAACCTTATGTTTCATTCTGTATGGAAACAAATTTCAAACCAAAGTTTAAGACAAACAACATTTTGGAAATAAGATTCTGAGTTAACCAAAAAGCATTAAAACCTTTTTTTTATGACTAATATGAATAGTAGTGTCGAGTATATACTAATATTATATAGATTTAGATTTGTCATATTTTATAAATCACTGATTAATATTATATATTCATAGTTGAACAATTTCACAATACTTTCATGTGCTTTGAACTAAAGAATATACAATTAATAATTATACATTTAGTTATTTTTATACCACGAACAAAAACTTTCATTTATGGGTAAAAGTAATTTTCTTAGAAAATTCATCAGATATAAATTATATTTTCCTTTTTGATGAATTATTAACTTAAAATGACTTTTTAAAAACAGAAATATACTTTTCTCAAAAGTTCTTCAACTAAATTTTGTATTTTTTTTTATAAAAATGTATCACTAAGTATTGAAAAATTTAAACAGTATTTATAAGGAGAAACTGTATTATGATATAGCATGTTTATTGTTTATAATTAATAGTTAATACCAATACCAATGTAACAATTATATAGAAAGTTTATTAATAACATGAATATATTTAAAAAAATTATATAAAATAATATAGGTACATTTTAACTTTAAGCTTATTAAAAATATTTGGTGGGGTAAGTTGTATTAAATTGAGCATCTACATAGGAAAATGCGGTGAATAAATACTAAATACATAAATTATAACTTAAGTGTATTTTCTAAAAAATTATTGTTAATAAATCGAATAACCAAAATTATAAAATATTATAATATTATTTTAATTAATACAAAACAATTAACGTGCAATCAAGTAAATTAAAAATTATAAACATCATTCAACGATCATAAAATAATATTTAGTACTTACGGTGAGCAGGTGAGATGTAGCCGTGGTGGACGGTGGTATAAGAATGAGCATTGAGCACAAGTCGACATAGCGGAATCGCCACCCATCATATACCAACGGACATGGGTTTTCCTCCAAACCACACAACACGATAAAAATGACTCAACGATCAAAATAGCATTGATT
Organism: Therioaphis trifolii; assembly: GCA_027580255.1. Lineage (NCBI taxonomy): Eukaryota > Metazoa > Arthropoda > Insecta > Hemiptera > Aphididae > Therioaphis > Therioaphis trifolii. The sequence goes on from JALBXZ010000102.1 coordinate 116,165, forward strand.
ATGTACAAACATAATACATGTATTCAAAATAGGTACCCCGAAATAACATTGGGAAAAAAACGTCTTTTAAATAATACATCCATAATTCATATAAACAAAAAAACCAATGTAATATGAAAATAAACAGTGGCGCCGCATGAAAAATTTTATAGGACAGACACCTAAGGGAATTATATAACATAATATTTATTTAAAAAATGGATTATCATTATGACGTTTCTACTACTCAATTTCAAAATGCGATATCTCGAAATCTGTTCGCGTGTTATCTTAGATACTTTAGGGACGGCTTCCTTGTGTGGTTTACTATTAGATTGTATCAAGTCCGGGCGTGGACACCCTCCGGATCATGTCTCAAAATCGGTTTCAAAAACTCAGTTTTACCGCGTATCGTGCACCGTGTTTTATACCGTTATGACGTTTCGACTACTCAATTTCAAAATGCGATATCTCGAAATCTGTTCGCGTGTTATCTTAGATACTTTAGGGACGGCTTCCTTGTGTGGTTTACTATTAGATTGTATCAAGTCCGGGCGTGGACACCCTCCGGATCATGTCTCAAAATCGGTTTCAAAAACTCAGTTTTACCGCGTATCGTGCACCGTGTTTTATACCGTTATGACGTTTCGACTACTCAATTTCAAAATGCGATATCTCGAAATCTGTTCGCGTGTTATCTTAGATACTTTAGGGACGGCTTCCTTGTGTGGTTTACTATTAGATTGTATCAAGTCCGGGCGTGGACACCCTCCGGATCATGTCTCAAAATCGGTTTCAAAAACTCAGTTTTACCGCGTATCGTGCACCGTGTTTTATACCGTTACGACGTTTCGACTACTCAATTTCAAAATGCGATATCTCGAAATCTGTTCGCGTGTTATCTTAGATACTTTAGGGACAGCTTCCTTGTGTGATTTACTATGAGATTGTATCAAGTCCGGGCGTGGACACCCTCCGGATCATGTCTCAAAATCGGTTTCAAAAACTCAGTTTTACCGCGTATCGTGCACCGTGTTTTATACCGTTACGACGTTTCGACTACTCAATTTCAAAATGCGATATCTCGAAATCTGTTCGCGTGTTATCTTAGATACTTTAGGGACAGCTTCCTTGTGTGATTTACTATGAGATTGTATCAAGTCCGGGCGTGGACACCCTCCGGATCATGTCTCAAAATCGGTTTCAAAAACTCAGTTTTACCGCGTATCGTGCACCGTGTTTTATACCGTTACGACGTTTCGACTACTCAATTTCAAAATGCGATATCTCGAAATCTGTTCGCGTGTTATCTTAGATACTTTAGGGACAGCTTCCTTGTGTGATTTACTATGAGATTGTATCAAGTCCGGGCGTGGACACCCTCCGGATCATGTCTCAAAATCGGTTTCAAAAACTCAGTTTTACCGCGTATCGTGCACCGTGTTTTATACCGTTACGACGTTTCGACTACTCAATTTCAAAATGCGATATCTCGAAATCCGTTCGCGTGTTATCTTAGATACTTTAGGGACAGCTTCCTTGTGTGATTTACTATGAGATTGTATCAAGTCCGGGCGTGGACACCCTCCGGATCATGTCTCAAAATCGGTTTCAAAAACTCAGTTTTACCGCGTATCGACTACGGACCTTACAATTTATAGCGCCATCTGGTATCGGAATGTAGTTCCATACATTTTGTACGCCAGTTGATCGTTTTGCCCCTTGAGTCGAACGTAATGCAACCCAAATCCCCCATTTCCTTATCACTTATTTTGGCCAGCTAACTTTGGCCAGCTAACTTCACACTCGTAGTTTGGCGTAGTGTTTTTGTTGGGATATCACAATTTTTTTTTATGTTATTATTATTATTATTATTATTGTTTTTGTTGTTGTTGTTGTTGTTGTTGTAAGAATTATTATTAAATATTATAATATCGTATGTGTATTATTATATTATATTAAACATTTAAGGTTTGACACTCCTAGCAGGAGGAGAGCAGGGAGCCGTCCACATTGTTGTACGTACGGTGTACACGTGCGACACTGCGCTATCTATGATTAAAAAACAAACGGTATAATCAAATACCGCCTTTTTTTTTAAAATGTCGAGGATACTAATTTTTTTATTTTCCATGTGCTTTTATTTAAGTATTATACTTAAACTATATTTATTATAAATAGAATTCATCAGAGGTTCATAGCTATTTGTAATAGACAAATTGTATTTATATTTTTTACATTATTTAAATTTATTATTTTAAACATTGTATTAAGATAATATCACGAAAAACTGATTATAGATACACATTATTCTAAAAAAAAACATATTGTATCCATAATATGTTCATTTGTATAAATATACATATATGTACTCTTAAAATAAAATATGATCAACATTTTGTTATTTGCTGTTAATTTTTTCTTTAAAATTAAAATTAAAATAATTTAATTAATTAAAAATGGGACGTGAATGTAGTGTAAAGTTGTGTGACAGCAATAAACCTGGAAAGTTACTGAACACATAACTTTATTTTCAATTCCAAAAAATCGAACGATCTATGACCATTGGACTAGTATCATTAATGCATGGAATTGTAACAATAACGAAGTTAAGTATTTATGTCATAAACATTTTGAAGTTGATGACATAAACAAAACATTTGATGGTTACTCTATTGATGATAATCAGGTAAATTAACTTCATAACATTAAAAACATGCCAATAAAACTAAATGGCAGATTTTCATTAAGTGAGGTGAAATTTTGATGATCCAATAAATAATGTACAAATATTCTTGATCATTATAGACCAGGGGAGGTAAACCTATGATATTCATGCCAAAGGTGACACGTAGGCCAAAGTTTAAAGGCACGCAAAACAAAAAATAAATAATTCAGTTTATATTTAAAAAATTAGAAATAAGTTATTTATAAAATGTATGTATTAAAAAATTTAAAGAAACTAATTAATTGTACATTTTTATTTTTATGATTACTTACAATATATTCCTTTGAACAATTGGGCATATAAACAAATGTATTATTTAATTCTAATTACAACATATCAACAATGAATATTTTTCTCTAATCACTGAGTGAGTTGTGAATTTATACTTTTAAAATCTCCCTTTCCAACACTTATGAACATGATTTCATATTATAAATAAAATATAAGTGATTTTTTATTCTGAAAAATAATAACAATATTTTTTGAAGATGAGGGAGGAAGGCACTCAGTTTTATAAAACTTGATTGGGAAATGTTGGCAATTAACCCAAACAAGGTTTGCCACCTCTTTTTATAGACTATGAATGAAATAAGATTCACTATATATTATTTAACTTAAATTGTGTGAATTTCTAACAAAATGTTTAGCCTTGGGCAAACAGAACAAAATTTACATTAAAACGTGATGTTATATCAAAGATTCCTAACTTATTGAATGTACCACAATGTCGAAAATCATTGAAATGGCCCGAGGATGAATTAACACACAGTAGAAATTTAAACAAAACTGACGAAGTAATTATGCTAATATTAAAATAATATTAGCACATTGAGTAACCACATTATCAGGCCAATGGTGTGTAAAAGATGAGTAAGTAAATATATGTATATTTTTATTTCAATGAATAATTATGTATGCTTTACGTGAATGCGATGCGTGTCATGTCCTTTGTAAAATTGCTTAATGTATGCTTGTGTATTGTGATCTTTGTTTATTATATTTATAATATGTAGTTATATTAATTAGTAAATATAGTTAAAAATTTGAAAATGTATATAAAAATCTCAGAAATAACTTGAAACATTCTATAAAGATAATTTTTTACATCTAATAACTAATGTATTTATTTTTTTTTTATTTAAAAAGCCATATGATAGATTCCCAACCCATGTAAGGTTAATAACAACTTAAATCTTTATTTATTATACTTCATTACTTTTTATTACTTTGCTTTGGATTTTACATTATGCTTGTGAAATAAATACTATGGTAATTGTTGTAATTAATTACTTCATATTTGATTCATTTCTTATTAATTGACCTTCAATAATGTGTTTTATTTTCTTTCAGGGAGGTTAACTTACATTGAAAATCAGTGTTCAGTAGAGTTCAGTCAAGTTCGGACAATCTCACGGTTAGGTTAAGGCCTCTTTCACACGAAGCCACCATGGTGGCGCCAACAGAAAAGTTTCGCCACTTTTCTTGCTTCCAGAAGCGCTTCCAGAAACGCTCCTAGATTTGTTTATCACGTAATAAAATGAAATTAAAATTCAGTACGGTATCAAAATGGAAGTCGAAGAGCTAGCATGTGTAGCATACCTGTACACTAAAATTATACGTAGACGAAAAAAAAGAAGGAAGTTTTGGGTGCACCCACTACTGTCTGACCGTTCTACTAAAGGATTATTTAATGTATTCTACAACGATTTGAGGAAATATGAAGATAAATTTTTTAGTTATTTAAGAATGTCAATTAAGTCATTTGATGAATTATTGGAAGTTGTGCAGCAAGATTTAATGGGTCAACAAACAAATATGAGGGAATGTATTTCACCTGTCGAAAAATTGGTCGTAACATTGAGGTAAAGTATAATTATTAATTTTAGTAATTAAATACTAATAATATTTTATTATATTATTAACGATATACGAGTACATAAAAAATACTTATAAGTATTATAAGCTTTGATGAAAAAATACCTAAGGCATTACAAATGTAATTTAAAAAAAAAAAAACATTACAATTTTAAAATTAAAAAAAAAAAACATAATATTCATTCTTGGTTTTAAAATTAAATTACATAATTTGGTGTAAATTAAATTTTTATTCTTAAATAAAATTTAAACTTAAAACTTGTACTTTTTTTGTAAATTGAAAAAATAGGCCACTTTATTATAATTGGTTTTAGTTGAATATGTCTGTCTGAATATATGAGTCTGAAGAATTATCTGTTGAAGTATAGTTGTTTGGTGAAGGCAATGGAGTTGTGTTACTTGAATATGGCTGTGTTGCAGATGTAGATCTTATTTGAGCATTCATTTGATTTTGTAACGCCCTTTGATAATTTGGATCTGCGTGTAGTTGGTTTGGTAGACACATAGACCTAAGACCTGTATTTAGCTCTTGATTATAAGACATTACATTTTGACTGCCGAAGTTGTATTGTTGAGGATGAGATATAGTTATAGACGCTGAGTGTGAATTGATTTGAGCATTATTTATTATTTTCATTAAATCCATTTTAACTGAAAAACGCAGAGGCTCAGGTATTTGTTTTAAAGGTTTTAACAAAGATAATAAAAACAATCTGTCAGCGTCTTCCTCGTATTTTTTGGTTTGTTCTTCACGAAGTTCAACACTTTTATGTAATGCGTCAATTATTTCTTTTTCCAATGGATTTATCGGAGCAGTTTTTTTTTCTTAGATCTAGGTTCACTATTTGATGCTTGACTAGTAAAAGGACTTCCTAAATCATCTTCACTTTCATCGACATCTGGTATTATATTTGTTTCTGTAGGTTTATTCTGAATAATTGGTTTAAGAAATAATAGCTGATTGTAATAGATGTAAGGATTTTTTCTGGAAGTTTCAGACCCGGATTTAAGTTTTTTGATTCTGCCTAGTTCTCTAGAGAAACAATCCCGTAAACTTTTCCATTTTCGTTGCAAATTGATTCCTAAAAAATTTAGTTTTTTTGAAAATAAGTATTAATCCGTATTTAATCCAAAAGTATTATTAAACTTGAAGTAGAAACAATTTTAAAGTGTATTTAAAGAAAAGAGTTTTACAAACATTGTTTTAGATTCTGAACAAAGTGAAATCTCGAAAATTTAATACAAGGTTCCTCATAAGTTATACTTATCGGTATAAAAAAAAATCCAAAGCGTAATGTACATTTTTTTTTTATAAGCATAGAAAGTTCACATTTTCACGAAATGTGCAAAAAATCGCGAAATTTGAAGTTATTTTGTAGTTGAAAATTCATAAAATTTTAAGTATTCAAAACTAAGAATTGTAAATTTGGTACAAAGTTTTCCATACGTTTTCCGTCAATTATCTGTAAAAAAATTTCCACTGGAATAATATCAAAAATTTATATGAGTGTTTGAAATTACAATTTTTCCACATAATCGCGTAAAATAACAATTTAGGCATCATCATTGATTTTTGATATTTGTTCTTATTCAAAAAGTATTAGTCGTACAAACTTTAAACTTTCACCGAATGTTAAGGTTGGCATTTTCTTTACACGATTTTATTTTTAAAATATATCGTTAATTTTTAAGCTATTTATACTTTATGGGCATTTGGAATATTCGATTTTTCTTAGATTTTTTTTATAAAAGTTGGTAAAATTTATTGGACTCACTTAAAACAGTTGAAAATTTAATGAAGGTCTAGCATAAGTTTATCTAAGAGTAATTGAAAAATTATTCAAATGCATAGGCACTATTTTTTTTATAAGCAGTTGAAGTTCAAAAATCGACAAAATTTTTCGAAATCACGAATATTTGCAAATTATTTTGTAGTCGAAAATTTATAAAAATGTTTGTGTTTAAAGTTAAGAAATGAAAATTTAATACAAGATTTTTCATAATTTTGCTTACAATTAGTTAAATAATATCGCGATTGGTTCAATTAAAAAATTTTAACGAGCGTCTGAAACTGTAAATTTTACTACATATATTACTTTATTTTAATATTACTATATCATTACAACTACTTTTACTAGGATATTAAAATAAAATATATTACAATTTAAGGCGGACATCTTCAACTTTGTACAGAATCGTTTTTTTTTTTTTTTTATAATATAAAATAATCCCAAAATCTATCCTATAATGCCCAATCTATCAATTCATCTCGTGTATCTCACCCAACTCCTGTGTTCTGTGCTTTTTAATATTTAACAGTCAAAATATTTTTTCGTAAATTATTACATCAATCATGGGCGTAGCGACGGTGGGGCAGGGGAGGGCACTTATCCCCCCTTGCACCTCAAACTGAATTCTATTTCTTTACACTAAACATGTAAGTTTTACATTAAAATCGAAAATTAAATAAGATATAAGTCTAAAAATGATTTCGTGGGACCAAGTGTTATCTACACGTGTAATCGTTATTATAAAATATATAAAAACTGAGTTTTATTTTGCCCCCCTGATTGAAATCCTGATTGCAATATACTTGTTTTTTTTTACGCAGATACCTTGCCAGTGGATGCTCTTTCACGGAATTACACCATGAATATCGCCTCGGAATTTCTACAATTTCTGGATTTGTTGCTCTAGTTTGTGAAGTTATATGGAATAAATTAAAAGAAGTATGTATGCCACAACCGTCTACAGAAGATTGGCTTGAAATTTCAAATAAATTTAGAACATTTGCAAATTTTCCAAACTGTATAGGCGCAGTTGATGGTAAACACATCAGAGTTATAAAGCCTACAGACACCGGTTCATTGTATTACAATTACAAGCATTATTTTTCGATTGTATTAATTGGTATTTGTGATGCTAACTATTCATTTGTCGCCATAGATGTTGGTGCTTACGGAAAGAGTAGTGACTCGTCAATTTTTAAAGAATCTTTGTTTTATAAAAAACTGATTAACAATTCTCTTAATATTCCTAATCCAAAACCAATTTCTACATTAAATCCAGAACCAATGCCATATGTAATAGTAGGTGACGAAGCATTTGGCTTATCGGAAAATATAATGCGTCCATATGGTGGGAATAATTTAACCGTGTCAAAAAACATTTTTAATTATCGACTCTCAAGAGCTCGGAGATATATAGAGTGCACGTTTGGAATCCTTTCCAATAAATGGAGGATTTTTCATCGGCCGTTAAACGTAAAACTTGATTTGGCACAAAATATTATTAAAACTTGTTGTATCTTACACAATTTTATTAGAGTAAGAGATGGATATCGGTATGATGATACTTTAACAGTTCAAGGATTGGAAAATGTACCTATAGAAAACCCAAATGTGGCAAGAGGATCAAGAACTGCACAAGCTGTGAGGGATAAGTACGCAGATTATTTTGTAACTGATGGTCAAGTTGAATGGCAGTATAGTAAAATTTAAGTTTTCATATTTTTGTTTTAATAACTTGATAAATTTAAATTATATTAATGTAAATATATGTATATGTACTCACCGATTTCTTTTTTCTCTTGTAATGTATTATCTTCAGAAGAAAATAAATTAGTTAGTTCTTCCCAACATTTTTTTTTTAAATCGCGATTTGAATATTCAATACAAGCAGAGTTCCATATTGCCGGCCGATTTTCAATTTCAATAATAAACTTTTCTGAGTCAAAGTTGTTATCCATGGTAAAAATATTAACAACGTCAAAAACAATGTACATCCGCGCCACTGGCAGTTGATCGAATGAATGGAATGCGCGTTTTTACATTGAAACAATATAAATTTAACTGGTGGCGCGACTGTTCTGGCCGCGCGTCTAACATATTTGGTCGCGTGAATTGATAAGAGTGGCGCGGCCAAATTTGTGGCGCCACCAAATGTGAACGCCTTAATTTAGTTATTAATAACTTGTGGTGGCGCTTCCATGGTGGCTTTGTGTGAAAGAGGCCTTAGTTATTACTTAACTTATTTTTATGAATTAAAATTATAATGTTACGTATTAAATTTTATAGGTTAGAGATGTTACTTCAAGATCTGAACGAGTCAATGCCACCTTTCAAATCGCCCAGAATGTCCAAAGACTTAATGAGCATCAAGACGTCTTGAGGTTTTTGCACAGTGTTGAAATCGGAGAATATGGTCAGCATTGAAGACAGCCGTTAAATTATTATTTTATATTCTTTTTTTGTTTTATTTTTTTGTTTGTTGTAAAGATTTATGTTGTGAACGCTAACTTAGGTAAAATAATAAAATTAAATAACCCAATAATTTTTTAAAGTAAAGGTAATAAACACTAATATAACTAACAATAATATTAAACAGCATCTCAGAATTCTATAAATTACTATTAGTGTGACCAATTCTTTTAATACTTCAAAAACACTTCCAATTTTCAAATTATTCTGTTATAAGTATTTTGTAGATATGTAGATTTTCCTAAAAAAAAAAAAAAAAAACACCTATGAATTCATATTTCTAATGAAATTAATAAAAAAATACAGTTTTCCACAATCCTATTTTATACTCGATATTGGTTCTCATTTTTTAGTAAAATTATTTTCTGTCATGAAATTTTCTTTTTTTTTGTCATATTTATTTAATTTGTACAATCTGTAAAAAATATATTTCCAATAAGCACAATGAAGGAATACATAGATAGGTCATGATTGGCTTGATTGAAGCTATCACGAAATAAAAAAAAAAAATTAATCTACACATGAATACAATATTCTAAGGATAGGACCGTTAATTTTTAGATTCTGAACGAAGTGAAGAATGTATTGATTTTACTATGATGTGTGTTTTTTTTTTTTTTTTTGTTTTTGTGTCTGTGTACACCATAACTACTCGAAATAATGCTTCAATTTTGAACTTCAGGGTATGTTTTCGGTGGCAAAACGAATATCGGAGGTACCTTAGAGAGGTCACAAGTGAAAATTCCCAAAAGTTTTCAAATGCCACGGGAAAAACAAACAAAAAATGAGGAAAAACCGGTACTTTTTGTGCAAAACCCGTTTTCGACGAAATCGATTTTTTTATTTAGCCGTTACTCAAAAACCAAAAATTGTAGATACTTGAAATTTTCACCAAATGTTTATATTGAAATCATCTATACGTGGTAAAATTTTTGAACACTTTTGACTTTTTTTGAGCTTTTTATAGACAATTTAAATTTTTGACTTTTCTTAGTTTTTTTTTCTGAAAAGCGGATAAAAAAAATTTGGCTGGACAAAAAATCTTGAAAATTTAATATAAAGTTCCTCATAAGAAGTACTTATCGGTATAAAAAAAAAATTCAAAGCGAAATGCACACCTTTTTTTTTTATAAGCATAAAAAGTTTAAATTTTTATGAAATATTGAAAAATCGCGAAAATTTGAACTTATTTTTTTCTGAAATGTGGATAAAAAAAATTTGGTTGGCCATAAAACTTTGAAAATTTAGTACAAGGTTCCTCATTAGAAGTACTTATTGCTATTAAAAAAAATCAAAAATCGTGAGTCACAATTTTTTTTTATAAGCATCTAAAGTTCAAACGTTTACGAAATAATTACATGATTGCGTAAAATAATAATTTAGCCTTAAACGATTTTTGATATTTGTTCTTATTCAAAAAGTATAAGTCGAAAAAACTTGAAACTTTCACCAAATGTTTATATTGGAATCATCTATACGTAGTACAATTTTTGTAAACTTTAGACTTTTTTTGAGCTTTTAATAGACAATTGAAATTTTCAACTTTTCTTTGTTTTTTTTTCTGAAATGTGGATAAAAAAAATTTGACTGGACAAAAATTCTTGAAAATTTAATACAAGGTACCTAATATGTCGAACTTATCGGTATAAAAAAAAAAATCAAGGCGTAATGCACAATTTTTTTTTTATAAGCATAAAAAGTTCATATTTTTACGAAATGTGTAGAAAATCGCGAAAATTTGAAGTTATTTTGCAGTTGAAAATTCATAAAATTTTAAGTATTCAAAACTAAGAATTGTAAATTCGGTACAAAGTTTGGCATACGTTTTCCTTCAATTATCTGTAAAAAAATTTGCACTGGAATAAAATCAAAAATTTGTATGAGTGTTTGAAATTACAATTTTTTCACATAATCGCGTAAAATAACAATTTAGGCATCATTGATTTTTGATATTTGTTCTTATTCAAAAAGTATAGGTCGTAGAAACTTAAAACTTTTACAAAATGTTTAAATAGGCATTTTCTTTACATAGTTGTATTTTCAAAATATTTCGTTTATTTTTTAGCTATTTATAGGCATTTGAATAATTCGATTTTTCTTAGATTTTTTTTTATAAAAGTCGATAACAATTTTTTGGCCCTACCAAATCGCTTGAAAATTTAATAGAAGGTTTTGAATAAGTTGATCTAAGAGTGATTCAAAAATTATTCAAATACATAGGCACAATTTTTTTTTATAAGCAGTTGAAGTTCAAAAATCGACAAAATTTGTCAAAATCACGAATATTTGCAAATTTTTTTGTAGTTGAAAATGTATAAAAATTTTTGTATTCAAAGATAAGAAATGAAAATTTAATACAAGATTGTTAATAAATTTTGCTTACGATAAGTATAAAAATACCGCGATACGTTAAATTAAAAAAAAATTTGAATGATTGTCTGAATCTATAATTTTTACAGAATCAAAAATTGACGCGTTGAATAACGATTTACTATAAAAATATTATAGAATTTTGTTATTCTTCATAAGTATTAGCCGTACAAACTTTAAACTTTCTCCAAATGTTAATTTTGGCATCATCTATTCGTGGTATAATTGTTGAAAAGTTTTTAGCTATTTTTAAGACTATTTATCTTATTATTTTTTCTGAAATGTGAATAAAAATGTAATACAAGGTTCTTATGAAAGTTGTACTTACTGGTATAAAAAAAAATTCAAAGCAAAAGTCAAAATGTTTTGTGTAAAAATCGTAAAAATTTGAAGTTATTAGATTCTGAACGAAGTGAATTTTACAGTTGAAAATTCATAACATTTTAAGAATTGAAAGATAATAAAGAAATGAGTACATGGATTTCCATAAGTTTTCCTTTAATTATCTGTAAAAAAAACTCTACCGGAATATTGTCAATTTTTATGTGTGTTTGAAATTAAATTTTTTACGCGATTGCGTAAAATCACAATTCACTGTGTCTAAAGGTGCCTAGTTATCACTTCATAATAAAAAGTAATAGTACTTTCAGTGTTATTCTTGGGAACGTTTACCTACAGCGGCAAGAACATTGTTGTTAGGAAGTAAAGTCTTTTAGAGTTTAAAAACTTAAAACTCCACTACATGACTTCTGTGCTAATCTAGTTTGATTTTAAAAAAAAAAAAAAATAAAGGCAAAAGCTTTATGTTTCAGTGTATAAAAATATTTAATTTTATTTATATGTTAAAAAAATCACAGATTTAACAATTATATCAGCACATGTATAATATGTGTACAAATATATTATTTATATATATACAGATTTATAAAATAGTGTCATTCACAGATTGTGATAAAAACGAAAAATGTAATGTAGTGAGTACACCAATGTCTGGTGATGTACAAGGAGTGATTGCGTTCCAATATATTTGCCATTTTAAGAATATCCTGTAACATAATATCAAAATAAGTTAATATTCACATATTATGTTTTTGTATAATAATAACTTTACAAAAAAATGTCTATATTATTTTTAGTGCATTAGTCAATAAATCAATCTAATAAAATAAAATATCTATGAATGATATATATTTATAAATAATTATAACATAATCTACGAGTAAAAACTATATTATATATTATGTGGAATATTTTGTATAAAAGTGTCTGTCGAATAAGAAAACATTTAGATAAAAATAATAATTTTAATAGGTACATACAATTATATAAATTGTATACATTTTTGTATAAAATTTAATCACATTCTCAATTATAATTCACCAAGGATGTAAACGTTGACTGGAAACTTCTAAAGTGAAATGTTTATGCAATAATTCTAATCTGATCTTTTGTAATTTGATTTGATGCCAAAATATGAAAACCTTATCATATCTGTCAACAGTTGCAAATTCTAACTCTTTTGATAAATGTTTATGAATTTAACTCATTTGAATAATATGACCAAAATCAGTTTAGCGCGGGACAAGTTTTCTCCTTCAATATTTATATTAGAATTTTCAAAATTTCACAACACATAGGTAAGAACTTTATCTATGTCGTAGCGTCGTTATTTTTTTGATAACATAAATATAATTAAAGTTATAAGCTTAAGAAAATACATTTATTTTTTATTTTTTCATTAAATTACTAAAAAATATTGGTTTGTGCTACCAAAAAAATAACGACGCTACGACACAGATAAAGTTCTTACCTATGCGTTGTGAAATTTTGGTAATTCTATTATAAATATTGAGGGAGAAAACTTGTCCCACGCTAAACAGATTTTGCTATGTTATACGTTTGTAAGACGGAGACAAAACATGCGGGTGTGGCGTCCTCTTAATGTTTTATAACAACCATAGGACACATCTATTAAAAGAAAAAATTATTTAATAAAGTATATTAAGTAGTAGATATATAATAATATTAAGATGTATTTACCTGATAATAATTAATAACAATGTAGGTATGGCCATGTTGAAGTGATATACTTCATTTTTACGGGCATATCTGATTTGAACACAAATAAATTCACTATTATGTACTGTCTCATTCATATAAAACAAAAAGTTTATCAAAACGAAGAAGAAAAAACATTTTCATGAACTATACAACAAAATAGGTATTAGTGTATTTTGCACATATTTGTTATTTACCTGATGATGAATGATGATATCTGAATGCGTTTGTTATAACGCTGCAGTAATACCGTATAGTAGTAATGATAATTCGTACATAAAAATCAATCAGAGAAAACACTATTTTATTATAATAATATAAGGTTCGTCGAATACGGAATAACACGGAAAGAAGGATACAGGTACTAGGTACTCAGTAGTCAGTACTCACGTCGAAATAAAAATTAATAAGTAATTATTATTGTTTTTATTCGCATCGTTATAATGTGGTAATAATAACGGTTAGTGGTTACCTATATTCATTATTAACGGGATACGCGGTGTGCTAAGGGAAATCAGTGTCACCACGGATCGAGAATCGGCTGATCGGGCAACACTGTCTACCTACATTAGATTTTCGATTAGTGTAGTCACCCATGGGCCATGGCTGAAATATATAATGAAAGTCTAATATTTCAACCATGATTTTACCGTTTTAATGTTTTATTAGTAGAAGAAAAAAAGAGTACGTATATAACGCTTGTTTGCATAATGCACTTTGCTACACTAATGACATAAGTACATAACTCAAAAAACTTAATTTTACCCAAAACGAATTTGAAAATTTAATTTACAATAAAATGATGATAAATCATGTTTCATGTTAAGATTTCTTTAGAAACTTTTTTTAATAGATCAATGCTAATCACAGTAATCACACACTTAATAATTAATACCTATGCGTTCTTACCAAGCGAATAGTTTAATTTATCAACATAACTGTTGCATTCGAAACACAATGATAATAATTGGTTCTCGTTTCGTCAAGGTATGTTTATATTTTGAATATAATTGGTTTAATAATGGTTTCCGTTTGAGAATTAATTATTATTTCCATAATTAATAGTCATTTGAGTAATTAGTTTTTTTTTTCTTAACAACTGTAAGTCGTTTCGTCAGATTGAAATATACTTGGACCAATACCTTTAACATTTTAAATGCATTTTGAACACCAACCAATAATGGGCAACTGCTGTGCCTACACATTTCAATGCAATTATACAATGTCTAGGTATTAAGAACACTGTTGTACAATTTTCGGTGAGTACTTTATATGTATATACATTGAGAGTCACTATTTGTGATACATTTATCTATGACTTTTTTAATACTGGTTTACTTACTTAACACAATTCACCTATATTTTTTTAGAAGTCCTAGTACCCTAGTGCGAATCCAACATGCATTAATGAGGATGTGGATTTAAAATAGTATACTTAATTAGGTATGTATTATGCAGGCCACCATATATGTGATTGCTACAACCTCCAAAACTCATTGACAAGCAACAAGACAATGTATCGCAGGTAAAGTTACATTACCTATATTTTATACAATGTTTTTTATTTTTATTTATGAACCAAGATGTACCTATGAATGATTAAAAAAATCAAAAATGAATAACGGTCATGTAGTTATTATAAATATAATTTTTATTTTTTTTTAAATTTAATTTAATTCCCCCCCTCTTCGTCCATGGCATGATTCTGGTCTTGATTTGTTTCCTATAACAGAATTTAATACTAGTTTGTATTTATTATAAATTATAGTGATTATACAACAAAACTAGTTCTGCAATGCATTAGTGTAGCATTGTCATGTTTAAGGATTATAGCTTTGTTATATTTTTTTATAAATACTTGTGGTGTATCCAAGATAGTTTTTTTCTGGGGGAAAGATAATCTGTTGCATTTTAAATTACCAAAATAAAATGATGTTAACACTTTGGGGTATAATTTGGTTATGCAAACAACATATTTTACCTATGTATCAGACATTATTTAATTAAATAAATAAAAATTTATAAAATTCTTAAAAAAATTTGGGGTGGGGCTGTAGGTAGCTCTCTAGGATACGCCGCTGATAAGTATATTATATGAAAAAATGGTCTGATTAAAATTGTCTGCTTGTTTATTAGTACACACTATTTCAATGCAGTTATTCCATGTGTTAATATTATTCAAATATTATGTATGGGCATAATGATACTTCTGAATCATAAACTTACCCTACTCTTGCTCTCATTAATCTTTTCACGCAAGTCTCGCCATGCTTTTTTCGTTGTTGCAGTCTTCTGAAATAAATAAGGTTTTATTAATTCATAAAAATTCTAAAAACCTTATGCATTATAAAAAGCACAGTGATACCTATTATATTAAACTAGTACTATAGAATGATAATTCTGATTTAATAAATGTTGATAATGCAAAACACCACTTAATAAAAAATGTTGTTGGTATTTGAATGATTTAATACGAAAATACATATAGAGCGGCAAAGATAATTATATTATATAGTTAAATTTAAATAATAAAAAAAAATATTCAGATTTCTGCAAATATAAAAAAGGATGAAGTTGACTAGTTAAATAATCATTTTCAAATTGTAACAAATTAATAGACACGTAATGTACCTAATTAAGACACTGTTATTTACAATTTAAAAATTACCTTCTTCTCTTGTCTCCACCAGCAACGCCCATAATGTTTTTTTTGCATACTTTGCACTCTTAAAAAAAATTAAATAAATTAAGGATCTGATAGTAATTACATAAATTACTCAATATACATACTAGGTTTTTTTTTATTTTTTTGTTGGGGGGGGAGTTCTTTTCTTTTTTTTCTTCTTTATTATTATCTAAATAAATTAAATAAAACAATTAAAAACTAAAAAAAAAAAATTACTTTGGCATGCTTACTTTGGGTTTCTTCATTGGCAAGGGTATAATAATGATTATGCACTATGGTAGTCATCTATATAATACATAAATAACAGTTTTCAATATATTTGAATTATAAAATTGATAATATATTTTAAAGCATTCACAATCCAACATTTCAAATTATACTATTATGTATAACACATTAATTTAATTCTGTTAACAAAAGAAATAATAGATAATTACCTTAATTTTTAATGTTGTTTGAAAAAAAACAAGTGTTGAATAGAATCTAAAAGAAAAAATTTCAAATATTACCAAAAATAAAAAAAAAATTAAATAAATATAATTAAATATTAGTAGCTCCACACCAGCCACAAACCTCGACATTTTTGACTACATGTTGGTATACAAATATATACCAAATTGATAATTTATTCATTCTCCTTTATTAAACGATATGTAATGTGTAAAATTTAAAAAAAATATGTGAAGTTAAAATATCAAATTAAATTTATAAATTAGTTATGTTTTTTACTCCTTTTCTCACATTGCCTATAAGGTTCATTCACAGTAGGTCCAGTACAAACCTCTACCGTGTAAAGATTGTGGATTGTCAGTTAAAAATGATCAGAATAAACAAAATATTGAGGTTTTGATGGTTTTTTTTTAAATATATTCAGAGTGTTCAAAAGTTTGGAAACGGTCATTAGACTAGTTAGGACTGATAAACAATAATGGTAAAATATTTAATCATTTCATTCATTATATCAAAATATTGTTGGATCAGTACCACTAATTGCAGTGACTGTATCCGAACTTTTGAACACCCTGTATATTAATAGCTTATTGTCATTAAAAATATACTAAATATTGACGAATTTTGACTGTGTAGATACATAAACTACAACTAAAGTAATTAAAGCAATTTATATTTATTTACTTTTATAATTATTTTTGATTATCATATACCGGCGTAGAATAAGGTATGTTGTAAATTATAATAATTGATTGATAGAAATCTAATGTTTCTCTGTTACTGGCATATTCATTATTTTTGTAGCCAAAAAATAAACCTCTAATGCACTTTTATTGGAAACCGTAATAGGTGGGTAGATGGAATTCATAGTGTACCTAAGCGTACATCGGGAATATAGAAAATTAAATTTTGTATACCAACAAAAATGTGTGTTTATTATTATAATCCTTTACAATCACGGTTATTAAAGACTTGAATTTAAAACTTAATTAAATTATTTACTGCACCTAACGAACATTTATTACATCCAACAAAAATTATTTGATTTATTCAAGATTTTCAATTTTGTATTTGTCAAAAATGTTTTTTAGACCTTAAAGTTTCATTAACGACTAATATTTTATCTAAAAAATCTTTGACGAATATGGTTATCCGTTGATAAAACATGAGGTTTTAATTGGTCAATATAAATTCATAAAACTATAGAGGGTTGAAAAAGAAGTTAACTTATCTAATTTATTTTCGATTATAAATTATAATACAATTATAGATAGATAATCTAGGTACACAAGGATTTTTTATAAAACGAATTGTAAGTAGAACCTTCTTAGGTATATGGATTCATTAAAATATATATGTACCATACATCCAAACAAATCCATTAATCGAGTTTGGTACATTATAAATAAACAATTTAATTAATGAGGTGTACCTAATATTATTATGAACCAAAAAGTTGAAAACACAATAAAGTAAATCAATAAAATACACGTTGTGATCAAATTATAATTATAATTATAATTTTATTTTATTATTTTTAATATTATCAAGCGTTAAAAAAAAATAATACTGTGGCGTTGTTTAACAGAAGAAAGCCGGACAATGTAAAAGTATTGATATTTATAAATTATATTTAATAAATTTCGTTCAAAATAAAAGAACAGCTCTGAGGTATGGCGTGTCTTACGGATCACCTCCCGTAATTACGCCACTGCACCTCTCTACCTAGCTTTTATTAAAATTATAAATTTAAGCAGTTACTCACCTGAAAAACAATGTAGGTAGACCAATGAAATTAATAATGAAAATTGTGTATTAAGTTTCGACCTCTCTCGTCGACCGCTAAAAACACATTAAATCAGAATTGAAAATAAAATATGAAGTCGTCGAGTTGGTGCTGATAACTATAGGCAGGGCAAGGTATATAGAAAAAACCTATTTTGATTTTTTTGTTGCGCGTGTCGGCAATTACTTAACTTAACGATTGCAATTTTCGTAATTTATTGTCTTTACGCTCGATATAATATTTCCAGTTTTCTATCTATGCTGTTCGACGTATGTCTATATCATAAGATGTTCGCTGTAATAAATAAGATTTTTCTTTTGACTTTTGAAATTGCAACCGTTATCTGAAGTAATTGTCTACACGCGCAACAAAATATAAAAATAGGTTTTTCTATATACCTCACCCTACCTATAGTTATCAGCGCCAACTAGACGATTTCATATTTTATTTTCAATTTTATTTTAGGGTGTTTTCAGCTATCGACGAGAGAGGTACTTGATTTCATCTTTTTCCTATACGCATCATATACATTGTTTTCCTGGTGAGTAACTGCTTAAATTTATAATTTCAATAAAAACTAGGTACAGAGGTGCAGTGGTGTACTTACGGAAGGTGATCCGTAAGATACATCATACCTCAAAGTAGTATTTTGAACGATATTTATTGCATATAATTTATAAATATCAATATTTTTGTATTGTCCGGCCTTTCCTGTGTTAAACAATGCCGGATGCCAATGACCATTTTAGTGGATCTCGCATAATTGTTAATGGGCGAATGTAAGTTCCCACACGAGATATAGCAAGTAAAAACTACCTCTAGGTATGCACACGAAAAAAAAATACAAATTTCTTTCCCACTTTTTTCAGACTTATGACTGACAACTTAGTTGGTATGGTTAAAATTTGTTTGTTCTTAGATTTGGTACAAATGTCTAATCCAATTTTTAATCGAATCCAGTCTATATATAATTTTAAGTCTATATGTTGTACGTTGTATGTATGTATGATTTATAAAATATTAATTATAATAATACTTAAAATTACATTTTATATGGCTAATTATGGAAGCTCAAACACTTAACATAGTCATATTGTGTTGTTATTTTTAGATTATGAACGAAGTGTTTTTAAGTTGTTGGTATTTTTTGTTATTAATATAATTTTGTTTTTCTTCTTTTCTTTTACTTATTTTTTGAGGTATATAGTAAGATGATGTTTTTATTTTAGATTCTGAACGAAGTGTTTATGTATGTATTTGTTTGAAACATTTTTAAAACTTCAATTATTTTGAATATATTAGGATGATGATGATAAAAATTTTAAATTTATCAAATCATAGGTGATAGAAAGTAGATAGTAATCGCGTTGTATCGCTGCGTAGGGAATTAAACACGTCTGTGTATATTTTTTGTTTGTGTATGAATTTAAGCCCCTTGTTAACGCCACTACATCAGTATCTAACGCTTGATTATATTAAAAAAAAAAATCAAATTAAAATTATAATTTGATCCCAACGTATATTTTATTGATTTACTTTAATTATATTTTCAACTTTTTGGTTCATATTATGTACACCTCATATATTAAATTGTTTATTTATTATGTATTTCTAATGAAGAGGATATTTATATTTTTTTTTTCCGTTTTTGTTGATTGTGAAATCAATATCTTTGTTTAAAGGTGTCTATTTACCATTTGGCTAAATACATACATATATGTAAATCCTATATGATGTTCGTATTACGACTCGTAAACGTGGTTTAGTACACATATATGTAGTCTTTTTTTATACAAAAGATCTAGCTGTAAGTGAACCGCAATTGTGGGCGTCCCGTACACCGCATTTTCGGATGAATCTCTTTTTTTGGAAGGAACACTTGATTCGCGCATTAAAAAATGTAGGCAAAAAGTACTTATCCCACGGGCACGCGGGCTGATATCCGCGTACGTTTATATTTAGAATACATATTTATGTAGAGTATTGTTTATTTAATTATTCCCTCCTTTATTATGTTCGTATTATGACGCGTAACCGTGGTTTAATACTCATATATTTAGTATTTTTTATACAAAAGATCTAGCTGTAAGTGAACCGCAATTGTGGGCGTCCCGTACACCGTATTTTCGGATGAATCTCTTTTTTTCGGAAGGAACACTTGGTTCGTGCAATAAAAAATGTAGGCAAAAAGTACTTATCCCACGGGCACGCGGGCTGATATTCGCGTTACGTTCATATATATTCTACATATAATATATGTAGAATATTATTTATTTAATTGTTCCCTCCTATATTATGTTTTGTATCACGACACGTAACCGATTTCCAGTGATAGTGTTGAGTTAAGACACGTGCAGTTTTATCAATAAAATAATATCAGTTGCAAAGTGAATATTGTATAGAGGTGTACAAACCACGATATAACATAATATGGTTACCCAACGGCCTATGGCTTTGTACTTATTTCGCGGCCACGAAGTTAATCTAAAAAACATAATTGTTTCGATTCACTACTAGCGCACTAGGTGGTATAATTTTAAATAATCATACATTTTAATTATTCAATTAATTTATAATTATTATTAAATGATCAAAGTTTACATACATTATTTTATTTAAATAAAGTTATAAAATTATGTTTTTAAATTATTTGAATACTTATATCTACTATATATACTAAATTCTTATATATCTACTTTTAACTGTCAAAATTTCAATGAGATAATAATTGATTATTGAAATTGAAAATATTGTCCGCTGGGAACGCTAATATCAAATCGAGTTTGTTTGGGATTAACTTTGTTGGTCACTTAATCTTTTACGAATGGGCAACCATATTATCTTAAATTGTGGTACAAACTTCGCGTAATAATTGATTGAAAAATGTACACCACTTGTGAATGCTGCTAGGAGAGTTGGTAACCCGACGAGGTCTGATAATTCTATTTTCTATACTAGAGTCTAGACTCTAGAATGCACAATGATTGCTTAACTATAAAAGTATAAAATATATTTATATATTAAATAAAATTAGATAAATTTTCTACAACACAAATATGAAATAAATCTTAGTACCTCAGAGATGTATTTTAATATATAAAAATAAACAATTTTATAAAATATGAAAAAAAAAAGATTGCTCATAATATAAAAAGTGTATACAAATCCTAAATAGTAATAATTTATAACTTTGGTCAAACAAACTAAAAATACTGCTGCCCACATACTGTGGGCACTGGTATTCAGTTGAAACTTCTTTTTTATTGTAGTTTTTTGTATATATATATTAAGTAAAAAAAAAATACTCAAGTATTATTTCCATTATAAAATTAAATCATATAAATATATTTTTAAAACCCCTCAAATTTATTCAACTATTGCCACTTCTCGAAATTTAACCTGTTTAGCTCTTGGGTAAATATGCCACAAGAGTACTTATACAATTAAATTCTTAATTTCTTTATTTATATACAAACTTTTAATTAAATAAAAGTAATAACTTAAGCAATAACTATAATATTTTAATTTCAGTTCTAAATACAATATGTTACTATTACAATCTAATTTGGTAAAAAGTAAGTTATTGTAATCATTGCCATTGTATACATAAATATGAATATTGGAAATCATTTCGGTAATTTGGTATAAAGACTTACATTCTGGATATAGAATCTCAGTTCATATGTATATGTGTATATACATACCAGCTTTAATATTGTTTGATTCATAAACATTCAATTTGTATGGCATAAGCTGCAAGTGTTTTTCAGTTCGCTTTCATAATGGTATTAATGTAAGATTAGAAATTTGTACACCTCTATACATTCACCTTGAACTTGCCATAGGCGTTGTATGATTATTTTTTAGATTCTGAAAGAAGTGTTTTATTTTTGATTTTTTTTCCCCACTGTCTCACTGTATTTAATTATAGTTACCATACATACATTATGTACACTTTAATGTAGAGTGAAAGAGTAAAACAAAACTAAAAGAACTTGCCATTAGGGTATCCTCTCCTACATTAAGGTTTTTATTTATTTTTAATGACAATAAGTCATAAACATACAGGGTGATCAAAAAGTTTAGAAACAGTCACTACACTAATTATTGGTTTCTGATAAACAATATTTTGATATAATTAATGAAGTGATTAAATATTTTACCATTATTGTTTATCAGTCCTAACTGGTCTAATTAACTTGTTAACTTTTGAACACGTATAATATGTTAAGAAAAAAAACATTAAAATCTCAACATTTTGTTTATGATGACCATTTTTTTACTGACAATCGACATTCTTTATACAGTAGATGCCACCTATAAGACTCACTAAGTATTGGTCCCACTGTGAATGAACTTTATAGGCAAGTAAGAAAAGTAGAAAAAAAAACAATTATTTTTTTTTTTTAACTTTATTTTGCTATTTTAATTTCAAATATTTCAATTTTACATATTACAAATCATTTAAAAAAGGAAAATGAATAAATTATCAATTTGGTATATATTTGTATACCAACATGTAGTCTAAAATGTCTAGATTGGTGTTCTATCATAAGTGGTGCTGTAAATATTTTAATATTTAATTATTTTTATTTTATATTTCATTTTGGTAACATATATTATTTTGTTATAGATTCTTATCGTTTGACTTTAATTGGGCTAACGTTCTTTGGATTGTGACTTGTTTTAAGGTAATTTTCTGTTACTTTTATGGTATTCACTGTAATTTTAGGTATGTAATTTTGTTTTTTAGATTCTGGGCGGTTTTTTTTTTTTTTTTTGTGTAGCAGTAAGCATTGAGTAAAGTTTTAACTATTTTAAACTCTTATTAGTATTAAGTTTTTTTTTTTTTTTTGTGTATCTGTTAATTTTTTTTTTTTTTGTGTATCTGTTATTTTTTTTTTAGATTTTGTATTTTTTTTTTCTCAAAATGGGCCGTGTGTGTAAGCGTAAATTAAATAAAAAAGAAGCCATAAAAGTATCACGCGCAAACATTAATTTTCATTTGCAAGAACTTGAAAAGGATAAATTGAGAAAACAATTAAGCCGTGCTTCTGATGATGATATTGTTGTTACGAATCAAAGAAAATTGGTTAATTTAAAACGTACAATAAAACGACTGCAAGATCCGGAAATTAAAAAAGCAAACCAAATCGCTAGTCGTAAGAATATTTCGAAACGACGGCAAGATCCGGAAATTAAAAAAGCAAACCAGATCGCCAGTCGTAAGAGCATGTTGAAACGACTGCAAGATCCGGAAATTAAAAAAGCAAACCAGATCGCCAGTCGTAAGAGCATGTTGAAACGACTGCAAGATCCGGAAATTAAAAAAGCAAACCAGATCGCCAGTCGTAAGAGCATGTTGAAACGACTGCAAGATCCGGAAATTAAAAAAGCAAACCAGATCGCCAGTCGTAAGAGCATGTTGAAACGACTGCAAGATCCGGAAATTAAAAAAGCAAACCAGATCGCCAGTCGTAAGAATATTTCCAAACGACGGCAAGATCCGGAAATTAAAAAAGCAAACCAGATCGCCAGTCGTAAGAGCATGTTGAAACGACTGCAAGATCCGGAAATTAAAAAAGCAAACCAGATCGCCAGTCGTAAGAGCATGTTGAAACGACTGCAAGATCCGGAAATTAAAAAAGCAAACCAGATCGCCAGTCGTAAGAGCATGTTGAAACGACTGCAAGATCCGGAAATTAAAAAAGCAAACCAGATCGCCAGTCGTAAGAGCATGTTGAAACGACTGCAAGATCCGGAAATTAAAAAAGCAAACCAGATCGCCAGTCGTAAGAATATTTCCAAACGACGGCAAGATCCGGAACTTAAAAAAGCAAACCAGATCGCCAGTCTTAAACGACTGCAAGATCCGGAAATTAAAAAAGCAAACCAGATCGCCAGTCGTAAGAGCATGTTGAAACGGCTGCAAGATCCGGAAATTAAAAAAGCAAACCAGATCGCCAGTCGTAAGAGCATGTTGAAACGGCTGCAAGATCCGGAAATTAAAAAAGCAAACCAGATCGCCAGTCGTAAGAGCATGTTGAAACGACTGCAAGATCCACTAGTACAAAATGCAAACAAGATTGCCAGTGTGAGGAACAGATTAAAACGAATGGAAAATCCAGTTTTAAAAAAAACATATCAATTGCAAAATGTTCATAACATGAGAAAGCGAAGATTACCATCAGATAGTAGTCTACGTCAAAATATATCCACTAAAAAGAAAACGCCAAATTCAATAGCCTATAGAAAACGAGAACGTCAAAAATTAAATGAAACCAGGCAGAGGGAAGATGTTTTGATTTCTGAATATATTTTAAAAAGGTCTCAAGGTTTATCAGAAAAATGTTATTCGTGTCACAGATTACGTTTCCCGTCCAGCGTAAGCCAATGCAACTCTGACATCTTCAGTCGCTTGGGGATGTCAATTCCAGATGTTACCAAGAGCACTGTGACAATATGTACAAGTTGTCATCCACATATGAAAAAATCGAAAGTTCCTCCATTGTACATAGGAAATGGTTACGAGTTGAACAGTGTTCCATCTTCAGTTACACAATTAAATCAAATTGAAAAGCAGATGGTTTCACTTAGATTACCGTTTATGAAAATATTCAAATGTCTTCGCAGTGATGGACAGCTCAAAATCAAAGGTAACATTATCAATGTTCCAATAGATCTCACTAAGACTACATCTATTTTGCCCAGACGTGCCGAAAATTTAGCTGCAATTAAGATGATGAAAGTTAAATTAAAAAGAAAATCGTGCTTTAAACAACATTATCTTTATCAAAATGTCAGACCATCATTAGTAGTATCAGCTTTAAATGATTTGATAAAAAAACCTCTGTATAAAGATGCTGAAATAGACAAAGATTGGTTGGCTCATGTGACAGAAACGATCAAAAATTTTGAAAACAGCTCAGATCATGAAAGTGAAGGAACAGACGAAGAAGATATAAATATTGAACCAATCAACCCGGGAACAATGGACACAATGATTGAAAACTGTGATTTTGTTTCTTTTGCCCCAGGTGAAGGTATGAAACCATTATCTATTCTTATTGATGATCACGCAGAGGAAAAAGCTTTTCCTGATTTATTTGGTGGGCATCCACGCACAAATAAATCGCCTTTAAAAAATTATTCAAAAGTAGTAAGGTCTGAACTGCTAAACGTAGATCGGAGGTTTGCGTCAAACTCATCAAACTTGTTTTTTAAATGCAAAGTTTTAGTTCAAAAATTAATTGCTAGCAATGTGCAAATTGTTTTACGTAAAAACAAAAAAGGAAACACAACTGCAAATGAAGTAGCAAATCCAGCAGTTTTAAATGCAATGATAGATAACGATCAAGGATACCGAATGTTACACAACGTACAAAATTCACCTTCATATTTGGCAGCTATGAGAAAAAATGTTTTTGCCATGGTGCGTCAAGAAGGTCAACCGACATTATTCTTAACATTTAGTCCCAGTGAATCAACTTGGACTGATTTGTTGAAGATTTTGTATAAACTACGTTATTCCAAAACATTGTCTGATGATACTGTCCTAAGTTATGCACAAAAATCAGATTTAATTCGACAAGACCCAGTTGTTTGTGCTACTTATTTTGATCATAGGTTTAGAGCACTTTTCAAATTGATCAAATCCAAAAATTTAATTTTCAAAGAACATAATGTGAAACATTTCTTTTATCGTGTCGAATACCAACATAGAGGGAGTCCACATGTTCATATGCTGTTGTGGTTAGACAATGCTCCTGTATTCGACCCAGCCAAACCGGAAACATTTGGTGCTTGTGTAGCATTAATTGACAAATACATTACGTGTATTGTAGACGATAGCAGTCCTGCACATCAGTATTTACATAAAAATACTCATAACCATACACACACTTGTTACAGGACTGACAAAGACAAACAAATGAAAAAGTGTCGCTTCAACATACCATATCCACCAATGAATGAAACTTGTATATTGACCCCGCTTACAGAAGATAATAGTAATCCAATCACGAGAAAAATTCATACACAACAGTATGAAAAACTTCTGCAATACCTCAGGGACTTCAAGGACAGTGACTCAACTTCAGATCCATCATTAGAAGATATTTTACAAAAATTGTCAATAAAAGACGTTAACGAATATAAATCCATTATTCGAACTGTTATCAAACGGCCAACAGTTTTTCTAAAACGAACAATAAAACAGCGTATGATATCTGGATTCAACGAAGAATTATTTCCATTATGGCAATCTAACATGGATATACAGTTTATATTGGACGTTTATTCTTGTGTTAGATATGTAATCGAGTATATTGGAAAAAGTCAACGAGGAATATCAAAATTAATGAGGGACATTGTTGAGAATCTTAAATCTTCTACTGATTTATCGGTCAAAGAACAATTGAAGAAGATAGCTTCAACTTTTTCTGGGAGTCAGGAAATTTCTGCACAGGAAGCAGTGTACACATGCTTAGGCATGAAGCAATGTAATACATCAACTGGGTATATATTTATAAACACTAGCCATCCTGATAAAAGAACTCGAATGTTGAAACCAATGGCAGTTAGAGGAGAAATGGATTCAAAATCTGATGACATTTTTTTTGATGGTCTAACTGAATACTATTCATGTAGACCATACAGTCTTGAAGATGTGACATTAGCTGAATTTGCCTCCAATTATGAAGTTCGTGGTAAAAAAAAAACCTGCTAACGACAGTTCTGATTTGGACACTGATAATGAACCTGAAACCACTTATCCGATTGATTCCACTCTAATCGGAAAACCAAACAAGTATATACATAAACGTAAAATTAGAAAAATCATACGTTATGTTAGGTTTAATGTGGATAAAAATGAACAAGACTTTTACAGAGAAAATATTATGTTATTTTTACCATGGCGCGATGAAAAAATCGATTTGTTAGATATTAACTGTAAACAAGTGTATGAAACAAACATTGTTCAAATAAAAAAGTTGTACCAACAGTTCAATAAAGTAGAAGAAACCGAATTAGATGATAACGAAATCCAAGTAGAAGGGGAACAAGGTCATAACAATAATCAGGTTCAAGAAGAAGAAGATGAAGATTGGGTACCAGACGATGTACTGATAAACGATGTTGGAGATTATGTGGAAATTTCAAATACATCAGATGTTGATGCTCCTAAAGATGGTGGAAAGATAATAGTGCACCTCATAGACAATGAACAGTTCAAAGATTTAATTGGATGTCTAAACGACGGTCAACGCCAGCTCTTATATCATACAACTCATGTCATAAGGAGTCAATTGTGGGGTAAAGGTCACCCTCCAATAAAGGCATTTGTCACTGGACCAGCGGGAGCTGGAAAGTCAATGCTTATACGAGCATTAGCACAGTCTGTAATTCGGATAGCAAATCTCAGACCGCATGTAGATGATTTGTCACTGCCCCCTGTGTTACTGACAGCACCAACAGGTAAAGCTGCATATGGAATAAAAGGTGTAACACTTCATTCAGCATTCAAACTGCCATTGAATCAATTTGTCGGACTGCTACCAAAGTTGAGTTCAGATATTTCAAATACACTACGGTGTCAATTTGCCAATGTTAAGCTTTTGATTATTGATGAAATTTCTATGGTAGGCATAAAAACTCTTGGATACATTGATCAGCGGTTGAGGTCTATATTAAGAATAAATAAACCATTTGGTGACATAAATATTATAGTATTTGGTGATTTCTTTCAATTGGCACCCGTATTAGCAACACCATTATACGATAGTTTTGAAGAAATATTGTCTAAATTTCCAAGTGCAGTAGAAATGTTATCAATTAAATATATTTGGGAAACATTCAAGTTTTATGAGTTGACTGAAATAATGCGCCAAAAAGATGATAAACAATTTGCAATTATGTTAACAAAGTTGGCCAGAGGACAGTTGGAGGAAGCTGATGTAAAATATTTCCAAAACCTTATTACGCAGCTAGACATTACTTTTCAACCACAAGTAATGCATCTTTGGGCTACTAATAATGAAGTAGACGAAATGAACACAAGAGTGCTTAACTCTATAAATCAAGTTAGTTTCATATCTGAAGCTATTGATACGTCTGCGAAACGACCAGATATTGAATCTGCCAAGAAATTGCCACGACAAAAGACTATGGGCTTACCTTTAAGATTAATATTAAAAGAAACGGCCAAGTACATGGTGATAGCAAACATTTCAACTGAAGACGGCATAGTGAACGGTGCAATTGGAGAACTCATGCAAATAAACAAAGGGCAGACTGCAGGAGGTAAAGAAGTTGCAAAAAGAGTTTGGATCAAGTTTGATGAGCCAGATGTTGGGTCACTAACTAGACAGAAGATTAAAGACAAACTTAAACCCGAAGGTGAACACACAGATGATATGTGCAAGTGGACACCAATTGAAATCATAAAATTAGAATTTCAACTCGGTAATGCAGAGCATCACAAAGTTACTAGAATGCAACTGCCTTTAGTCGAAGCTTTGGCATTAACGGTACACAAAAGTCAAGGTGCCACATATCAATCCGTAGCATTTCATATACCCAAAAAATACTTGAAATGCAATATGTTATATGTTGGATGTAGTCGAGCAACTTCAGCACAAGGTTTGCGTATAGACTACTTTCCTGCAAAGCCACCAAAACCTTCAGCAAAAGTAGAACATGAGATGTGCAGACTTAGGAAACCGAGTTGTGCTCTTATTCCACGGTTTTCAAGAATTATGACACGCAGCGTACCACTTGCCTGTATGTCACATAATATAAGGTCTTTAAAAAAATATGAAGCTCACATTAATGCGGACATCATACTTTTACAATCTCAAATAATGTTTTTCCAAGAAACCGGTTCAAAACCAACTGACACATACACCATTAAGAACCACATTGAATGCTGTAGAATAGATAGTATACATGCAAACGGTAAAAGTGGTTCAATTTGTTTTGTTGAAGAATCCATTTGTTATAAAGAAATAACCACCAATTCAACATTGCTTCAAGATAAAAAGAAAAACACACACCTAGAAGCAATTGAACTAATCATTGAAAATGTTACCTACATTGGGATATATTCATCGCCAAATTTTCCGGTACAGAAGCTTTGTAATTTCATTGAAACGGTAGCTTCAACCAAAACCAATGTGGTTTTCATTGGTGATTTCAATATAAACTTCAACAAACCGCCAAAACAACTAGTTCAAATATTAAAACAATTTAATTTCAAAGTATTGGTGGACGATATTACTACAGATTACGGAACAACCATTGACAATGCCATTACAAATATTGATATTGCAGCTTTGGTATACGAGTCGCTCATAAGTGATCACAAACCTATTCTGCTTATGGACATAGATACTTGTAAGGAAATAAAAAAATATTCAGAGACTGTTGATGATCAAATTGTACAAGAAAATGTCATAAACAATTTGATTAAACCAAACGTTGCCTTAATTGATGGAAGTCCTTTACAAAAATCAATTGAATCACCAATGGTCCTGAATAACAATAACATGGACGATATTGTATTCATACAGGTTGATAGTGATACTATCTTGATACCAGAAACTAAAACTAAATCCACTGAAATACTGAATAATAACAATATCATAGATGATATTGAATTCATACAGGTTGATAGTGATACTCTCAAAGTTCCAGAAAATTTCAATGATAGGTCAAATACATTATTAGACACAAGAAACGATAATGTAACTCCATTGAAAAATCAAAAAGAAATGAAAATATCAAGTATTAAGAATCAAGTTGGCATTACATCAAGTGGTATTTGTGGCTTTACTAATATTGATGGTGTATCATGTTATGCTAATTCTGTCATACAGGTTCTTTTCATTGTGAATCTCTTGCAAATGAAATTCGCAATAATCAACTGGGGACCATCACTTCAACAATGTCTACACGAATACACAAGTAACAGTGTCTCATGTGATACCCGAACAATCAGACAATATTTGGACAACGAGACAAATATTTATACTCTGCCAGTGCAACAAGATTGGGTACAATTTTTAGAAGCACTTATGAACCGTAGTAGACTTACATTTGATTCATTATTTGGATTTCAAGAATTATATAGCACTCGTTGCAATTATTGTTATCATACAACAACCAGTAATACACCTACAAGTTTAATCCTACATTTAGATATTCACCACAGAGATCACAAACTTTGCAAACATTATTGTCAACTGATCAAAATGTATGGAATAGAATAGGTGACTACAGGTGCAATATTGTGATCAAATTGGAAACTATGAAAGTAAACACCAAATAATAGTTTCAATGAGTATTTAGTTATTCAGCTAAAACTATTTACTACAACATTTGTAAATGAACAATTTGTTTCCAACAAGATAACAGATCTAAAACTTAGTGGTGTACCATCTGCTATTTTAGAAATTGCTGGAGCACAATATAAAACTCAAGCCGCAATTTACATATTGGACAAGACACGAGCTCTGGCCATTACATAGCATATCTGAGACTAGGAACCTCCAATTGGGTTTGCGTCAATGACACAACAGTTTGCTGAAAAAAGGGTGCCAAACAACAGTAAAGATGTATATGTTTATCATTCTAAAAAGAATGTAACAATATTTTCCATCGAAAAGAAACAAAACTTTACACAACTAAAAATAAATTATAAACATCACCTGTATACAATCTGATTGGTATTGGACTCAAAAAGGAACGTGTAAACCGCCAACTAATTACCTACATAATATTATCTTTAGTTGCCAGTCCCAAGCCTGGATAAAAAGTGTG
>JALBXZ010000103.1:0-144598 GCA_027580255.1 Therioaphis trifolii
ATTGTATGAAACTACACCTCCCTCTAAAAGCGTACAACATTTCATCTATAGTAACGAATTCTGAAGGGGAATAATTTTTCATGTTATTATCATTGAAAAGTGTATACATTTCTCTTACTGCAGCAAGTTTATCAGATTGTTGTCTTTCAACCCGAGTATCCAAATCATCGAACCGAAGACATTGCAATAAAAAGAAAAATCTGTTATAACTGAACGCTGCACGAAATAATACCATACCAGTACCGTCTGTTTTCCAAAAACTTTTTGCGTTCGCACGACTTGTCTTGCATGTGGCCATATAGAATAATATTCCTATAAGTGCCAAAATTTCGCCTCTTGTAGTCGCTTTGAATTCCCTACTTCTGAATTCATTTCCTAGTTCAATACATCTGTTATAGACTCCAGCAGCTCGCTTATCAATGAATTTATTAGTGTAAAAAACAATTTTGTCAATTATTTCAAGTGAAAAAAATTTAAGAAAAATATCTATTTCACTTTTGGCCTCTCTTGAAATTTTTTTCGGTCCCGGCATAACTTTTATTATATTTTTTGACTTGATTTTTTGTTTAGGCAAAGCTAGGCAATTGCTGAACCAAAAAGTTTCTTCATTTTTTCCCATAAAAACGTCAAAGTCAGAATAATCATCTAGGGTATTATTATAATCAAAACTTACAGATTGAGGTGAAGAGCTATGTTCTTCTTCTACTGATAATTCGCTTTCACTTGAATGATCGTTTGGTAATATTACCTCATCTTCCCCCTCACTGTCATCACTAAAGTCAGCAATTGGATCAACATCATTAGTATTATAAAAAGCATCACCTGAAAAAATTATAAAATTTGAGCTATTACAAAATATTATTTATTAAAACATAAAAATTGAAAAATTAAAAAAAATTGTAATACCTACTTTTATAAAAATCAAATTATATATATATAATTTGATGTATATAGATGTATATATTATACATAAAGAAGTATTTGATAAATGTTTATACAAGTAACAACTAGTTTTTACGTAGTATTTATTAGTATATTTCATATAAAAATAATAATAATAATAATAATTTATGATAGTAAATTCAATCTTACCTTCGTCGTTTAGCTCTTGTAAAAGAGCCGCGATCTCATCATCTCCGCCAAATCGACGAAACTGAGACATACTATCAAGTATCAATTGATATGAACGCAAGATTGAAATATAAGTTCACCCGCGGACGGCACTGCGTACCGATTTAAAAAAACACGAACACCCGCGGACGGTACGGAATGCCGATAGACTGACCTTCAAACTTCACAAACTCTTTGTCAACTGAGTAAACTAGCAATAAATTCGGTGTATCGGTAATAAAATAGCCAGCTATTTATAGATATGATATCTGTTTCTTATCGGGCGATAATACCATGCACATTAAAGCAATATCAATTTTAATGAATGTGCGGCACGGAGTGCCGTCGTGCGGGTGCCCGAGGGTTAAATATATCTATTTTAAATGAATGATAGTGATATTAAAAAAATTCAGAATAATCTTACAAAACAAATGAGAAAAGGAGGAGGTCTTCAAGAAAGTGAGATGTTTAAACCAAATACTTTAAATAATGATAAGGAATAGGAAAAAAAAAAGAAAACCAAAAAAGTATTAAAAATTAGAGAAAAACTACAAAATAATTTTAAAAATGCAAATCAAAGAGAAATCAACAACGAAATAAGAAAAGAAAAAGCTTTCGAACCTGTAGTGAAAGTATTAAGAGACATAAAAAATGCTGTAAACAAAACAGATGTTGATTCACACACAAAATTGGTACCTGTAAAAACATCAACATTAATAGAGCAACCTATCCATACAGAAAACAAACCGAAAATGATATCAAGTTTTCAAACATCAACAAGAGATGAAGAAAATCAAACAATAAAAACACCAGAAACAACACATCTAGGCAATATCGCCGCACAGAAACTCATAGATCTAAGAGATAAAGCTTTTGGAATTTGGATTTATGATAATAAAACTACCAATAAAAAAGGTCATGCAATTGGGAAATACGCAATAAGTTTTAACGGCAACGATATTATTTTAAACAAGAATCAATATACAGGAACAGAAGGATTGTGGAACTTGTTAACACAGTCAAATCTATGGGATGAAACAAATAATATTATATTACCGTATACAGATGAGGATTTAAAAACATATAAAAAAATATTATTAGAAACCGACTCGATATATCAAAAAAACGATAAAAAAACAGGAAAACCAAAATCATCCAGTTCTAATAAATATAATCTAATAATTAAAAATATTTGGAATGAAATGAAAAAAACCATCTGAACATATTGGAGAAGGTTTAAAATATTACACGGAAAATTCTGTAGAATATATGTATATAAATAATTTAAACCAAATAATAAAGCGATTGTGTAAAATCGCCGAAGAAGAAAGAGCAGGAAATAATAATTTTCATAATGAAAAACTAGGTATGGTAACCTTTTTCAAAAATTAAATGGAAAAGTTGATTGATTCCCCAAAAAGTACAGAGTTGTTGTATCATCACATAAATGATACCGAACACCCAATTTTATTTAATTATTGTTATAAAATAAAATAAATATATATTGTCAGCAAACACACACGTACACATACGAATACACACACCACCTTCAAAAATGATGACCAGATAGATGGCAACAGAATAAAACGACTCCGTAAGACGTGATAATTGTTCGTTCTGCTGCCATCGTTGTAGAGGCCGAAACGCTGCTCGATTTACCAGTGAGGTGACCGGCAATTCTTTTGTTTTTGTAATAATAATATTTTTGTGTTTAATTAAAAAGTGTTTATATTTAATCTTTTTCTATTTTTTTGTACTTGTGAAAAGTACATGAGAAAGTTGGCACATTTAAACAAAAACGGTGTTTAAAACATATTGTATTTTCAAACCTCAATCTAGTGCTAGATCTTTTTCTTTGTCAGTTTGAGGAGAGAAGTACAATATCGTTTAGGTAAAGGTTACCTCACGCTCGAAACATCCAGTGCTAGATCTTTTTCTTTGTCAGTTGTTTCGAGTGTAAAATAACTTTAGAGCTGTAAGGGAAAGTAAGCCTTTTAAAGAAACCTGTTTCGACTATCCTATTAAGCAGTGCTAGATTGTATTCTTTGTCACTTAAGAAGGTAGTCGTCCGGGCCAATTAATAGGTATTTCTTTACATGCTTGTTTAACGGTTAGAGTGTACTAAACCAATAAACACCTTGTTTTGTGTTGTTATACGTCAAGCCTTTGCGTGGCGTATACGACAGAGTATTTGATCGAAATTATAAAATGTTTGCCAAAAAAACTAATTAAAGGGGAAGGTCTTGTCAATCATATTTTAAACAGTAAATTTATACCTGAAATGCATTGGCCTACTTATAACTACTTAGGTTCTGGTACAAAATTAAAGAAAAATAAAAAACCTGTTAATAAACTGGATGAAGCAGCAAAAGAACACCATATTGTGCTCCGTTTTTCTATAAGTATTTACCGGTAATTACCTCTTATCGCTATATCATATAATATGGGTTTATGTGATACTTGTGCCGTGAGTATTAAACGCGGTCAAAACGACTCGATTACGTGTTCCTCCTGCTCTAAATTATACCACCTTAGTTGTGCTTCGTTAAAGCAAGATGATATTGACTATTTAAATAGTTTGAATAAATCATGGTCTTGTGTTACGTGCGCTAAAAAATCTAAAAATACTATTTCTGTCGCTGGTAATTCTATTCAATCTCTTACTTCACCTTCTACTACCGAACCCGACTTGAAATTAATTCTCAACCATCTTGATAACTTACGCGCAGAGCAAACTAAGCCTATTGATCTGGTCAATGCGCAAAACGAAAAACTCAATTCTTTTGACAATAAATTCCACGACATCTTCTCTCAACTAACAAGTATCAGAAATGAAAATAGTGTGCTTCGTAATGATGCTATCAAAAACCGTGTTGACCTGTTGGAATCAGCTGCTCCAAAGTCCAATGATAATCGTGATATGTTTGCCGAATTTATCGACCGGCAAAATCGTTCTAAAAATATTATCATTTTTAATGCGCATGAACAATCTAGTCACAATAATATCACTGATACTGATTCAATAACTCGCATTTTTGATAAACTCGGAACGGACATTAAACCAATAAAAGTTAGTCGTCTAGGCAAACCTAATAATAAGTCTCGTCCACTGAAGATAGAACTGCAAGCGGCCTCAGAAGTATTCAAAATTCTTGGGTTATCACGTAACCGGAAATCTGATCAGAATTTTAAAGATATTAGACTCACGAGTGATAAGTCACCTTATCAGCGAGAATTTCTGCGTGATCTACGCAACCAGTTAAATATTCGAATATCAAAAGGTGAGCCAAATCTGACAATAAAATACTATAAGGGTCAACCAACTATCGTCTCCTCTGCGGTTCAAAAAAACTAATCACCAACTCAAGCCTGCTACTCTACTATCAAAATGTTAGGTCTATGGTCTCTAAAATTAGCACTTTAATCCCTTCACTTAATACCTCTCTTTTTGATTTAATTACATTTACTGAAACATGGCTTTCAACTGCTATATGTAACTCTGAATTGCACTTTGTTAATTTTATAATTTTTCGTTGTGATAGGTCGCCGCTTAACAGTAACCGCTCTCATGGTGGGGGCGTCTTAATTGCGGTAAAAAATACAATTAAATGTAAAATGTTAAATACTTCTATCAATAATATTGAAGCTGTTTTTGTGCATTTACAGATAGGTGACACAATTTTTATTATTGGCTGCATTTATATACCTCCCTGTTCCCCATTTATAACGTATGAAAATGTTTTTTCCGCTTTAAATGACCTATACTTAGCCTATCCATCTACAAAATTTATAATATTAGGGGATTTTAATTTACCATCAATTCATTGGACTAATTTAACGTACGTTCCGCTAGCAATTTTTGATAAGAAATTTCAGGGGTAACCAAAATCCGGTAATTCCTGTATACAAAATTGCCTAGCTAGCCCCTACTATTGATAATTTGTCAAAAAAAAATTGCCAATGTTCAATTTGTACAATAAGTTGCCTATGGGGCTCAAAATAAATTGCTACTGTTCAATTTTATATTTTCATCAGATCTACCAACATAATAAAATTAAAATTGCTAACGTTCAAAAATGCTCACATAGTGCCACCTTTGTGGCTAAAAAAAAAAAAAATTGCCAATGTTCAAAAATGATCACAACATAGTTATATATGGTATAATTGTATAAAATATAAATTATTTTTGTACAATGACACAATGTTAATATTTTACAAATAATAAAAAAAAAATTGCTAATGTTCAAAATGACACAAAAAGTTTCCTTTGTCACAGTTCAAATTATTAATTTACTGATTAAATATATAAATAAGACTGAAATTAAAATCGTTGGTATGCTACCAACTACGTTAACTAGTTTATAACAATATAATAGTCGTAAAATCGACTTCTAATATTTTTTGTTGAATTATTTTTAGCTTTTATACTAATTAATATATTTCGTACAATAGATTAATTATTAGTATCGCGTATTAGTTATTTCCTAATAACATAATAATTTATTATGGCTAATCTACAACCATTATTATGTCAAAATACATAACAAAATAAACAACTATCACAAATAGAAAAAATTTCAAAAAAGTATTTTTCAACTTTTTAAATTTTGTTTTATTAATTATAATCTGTTAACGAAAATTGTCAACTTATCTAATACCTTAATGAGCGATCTAAAAGATCCTAATTCGGAAATTTCAACTAAAATTAACAGAGCAACAGACATTTACATTTTAAAAAAGGCTGAACTTATAAAATACTGTGAAAGCAAAAATTTAAATTCTGAAGGAAAATCTACTGATTTAAGACAAAGACTAAGTAGGTTTATAAAAGGTATTTTAAAACCTGATGATATAAACAAATCTGTTGGTAAAGATCAATATAATGAAATAATAAAACAATCGATTGAACAAAAATTAGATCTCGAAAAGTTAGAAAAAGAAGCAGGATTAACCGAATCTAGTCCCGAAACTATTTTAACAGATACAGATATACAAAAAAAACTCTGATTTAACCAGAAAGAATCTTTAAAAATTTGTGAAAACTTAAACGATAGTATTTCGTCGGTTTCCAATAAACTTGATAATATTTTAAAAATATCTGAAGCCAGTTCTCCCGTAAATACTGAGGAAATTTCGGTAGACTACCAATTAATAGATTTAGATAAATCTAATAGTTTTTGCAATAACCAAAATACAATTAGTCAAAATTTAATACCTAAGAATTCTAAAATTATTTATTCTCAAAACGCTATAAATCCTGAAAAAAATAAAAATACTAAAATTTTAAAAATGGATAGTTGCAAGTATATAGTTGTAAAACCAGATACATTTTCCGGAGATGAGGATGTACGTAAATTTTTTAAACAATATGAGAAAGCTGCTGATGTAAATAGTTGGAGCGAACCAGAAAAAATAAAGTTTTTATCCGTATATATGAAAGGCACAGCTAGTATGTTTTTAGAGAATTTAGAAAGAAAATGTGAGAATTTGACATGGGCTAGAATAAAACAAGAATTTCTCGAAGAATTTAACCCAATAGGTTATGATACAATCCTAAAAACTGAGTTAGAAAATAGGAGACAAGGAGATAATGAATCAGTGATTAGTTTTATAAACGCAATAGAAAACTTATGTATACAACTTGACAATAATATGAGTGAGAAAGATATTTGCACACATATACTAAAAGGACTAAAAGAAAATATATTACATGCTATTTCTTTACATGATAATAATAATTTAAAAGAATTAAAAACAAATTTAAAAAAATATGAACTAATGAAATATAGAATAAATTCAAGAAACCCAAATATCAACGAATACAGTGAAATTTTAAATAAACAAATAATGCAACTAAATAAAAATGCTAATAATAGAGACGACGAAATTAATGAATTAAAAACACAACTTAATGAATTAAAAGTACAAATGAACAATACAGGAAAAATTAATAAATCGGTGAATTTCAACAACATGAGAGATAGAAGTTACGAGAGAGAAACGAACTATTTAAGTAAGAAACGTGATTATAGGGATAAAAGTCCATATCCAGAGAGACAAAACTACCGGAGTAGAGAATCAAGCTTAAATAGACAAACAAATAGAGGAAGATCCGGAGAGAGGCAATATTACGAAAGAAGACCAAGAGAATATAACACAGACATAGATTACAAAAGAGAGAATAATTATTATGAATCAAATAGGAATGATTATAGAGATAAAAGTCCGTACACTGAGAGAAAAAATTACGAAAGGAGACCAAGAGAGTATAGCACAGACAGAGATTACAAAAGAGAGAATAATTATGAAACAAACAGAAACAACTACAGAGATAAAAGTCCCTACACCGAGAGAAAAGTTAATAAAAACAGAGAAGACAACCTCAATATGAACGATTATAAGGATTACGGAAACAGGTCATATTCGAGAAATAGAGATAATTACAATTATAATAGCTACAGGAATCAACGAAGTAGAGATAACAGCCGTGAGAGAACTCCAGAGCGTTATAGAAATGACTATGAAAAACAAACAGAGAGAGTAACGTGTTATCGATGCAACGAGAAAGGCCATTACGCAGACAAATGTATAAACCAAAAAAACGATTAAGGCCCGAGTTAGACAAAAAATCGGATAATCTTGCTCGGATGCATAATATAAATAGTGAGAATCACATAGAATTTATTAAGAATTGGTATAAAAATAATAATAATAATAATTACGAAACACAGATAAGTGAACTAGAAATCGAAAAAATTTACTCACAATGTAATTTAATACCATTAACAGAATTCCAAAAATTCTTACTCGACAATAATAACACACAAACTAAATTCACATGCGACTATGAAGAATTAATAGGCGACATTTTTTCCTTAGAATCTCATATTGCAATAGGACACTGCGTCAGCAAATGTTTAAATATGACAAGAGGTATAGCTTTAGAATTTAAAAATAAATTTAATAATGAAGATAAACTAATTAATCAAAAGAAAAATATTACAGAAGTAGCTCATTTAAATTTAAATAATAAATGGATTTTATACTTAATTACAAAGGACAAATATTATGATAAACCCACCTACTTAAACATATTTAACACTTTAGTAAATACTAGACAATTTTGTATAGAAAACAAAATTAGTACATTAGCATTACCAAAAATATGCGCGGGATTGGACAAAAAACAATGGGAAATTATAGCTAGCATGTTAAGATTTATCTTTCAAAATTCAAATATTAAAATTAGAATATTTTCATTACCGGGGAATAAATTAAACAATAATATCACAACCACTAATCAGTCGCAAACTGATAATATTAATCATTCAATGACTAATGACAATGACAATTTGGAGAATGAAGTGGCGTTGATGGCTGGTTCATTCAACAAATTGGACGACGTACCGCGTGATGGTGACTGCGGCGCCCATGCATTGCGGATTTGTCTTCAAAATAATAATATATACAAAACAACTTTACAAATATTAAATATGTTGAATATACCCTATTGTAAAACAGGATACCATCTCAGAGATGATGACTTGGCTTTTATTAGTAACTTATTTAATCTTAATCTGTTTATAATATACGAAGCAAATGAGAACACAAACGCAATTATTTATTGGAAACCAAACCGCCAAAACATTGGAATTTTTCACAAAAATTGTCATTGGACACCCGGCATTTTCATTAAAACAAACAACCCGCGAACATTTTCTAATATTACTATAAACACTAGTTTTCCTGATTCAAATACAATAAAAAAACACATAAATAACTATTTTGAACGTCAAAACGGTTTACAAACAACAAATAATAATTTAGTTATAGGACACAATTATAACAATATAATTACAGAAAAAAAACGTAAACAGAGAGTACTATCAATAAAAGTAGAAATAAGGGGGATCGAAAAACATGCGATAATAGACACCGGTTCGAATCTTTCATGTATAGATTACTCATTAATCGAAAATAAAGAACTTTTAAAACCCAAAGAAAGAGTTACAATAACAGGAGCAGACAATAACGAATTAGAACAATTAGGAAAAATAAATTTAACAATTAGAATAAACAACCATAATTACCTTATAAATGCTTTTGTGATAAGAGGACTTCAATGCAAACTACTTTTAGGAAATGATTTTAATATTGAAAATAACATAATAATCAATTTTAAAAATAAAAGTATTCAAATTAAAAACGATTTTATAACAATGGACGACATTTGGTACCACCATCACAAAAATTGCAATTCAAATGAATATACGGGAAAAGAATGTATAGCCAGTATTAACTATAGTGAAAAGCATGATGATAAAACTATTAGGAATGAAATAAAACCACATAAATCAGTATTAAATACCCACATAAACATAAAAAGAAATGATAACACTCAAGGAAAAATATTAATTATCGAAAATAAAATTATTCCTCCAAAAACCACAACAAATTTAAAAATCAGAGTACAAATTAATGAACAAAATTATAATAATACAGAAAATATATTCATTGCCCCAGCTGACATACTAAGTCAAAAATATTATCTAAAATTAAAAACAAAAATTTTAAAAACACATGACACAACAATACCAGTGTATAATTTTTCAAATTTATACACACAAGTTTACGAAGGTATGACATTGGGAAAAATAAAAAAATCTATGAATTCAGAAAAAACCAACAATGAAGAACAAACCATTTTAACGACTATTAAATTTGACGAGATTACTGACAAACAAGGGACGGTAATACAAATTTCAAAAGAATTAAAGACTGAACAAAGAGAAATAGTAAAAGATTTAATAAACGAATACAAACATCTATTTACATCTGACCCATTAGACATTGGTTGTGCAAACGTCGAACCAGTTGAAATTAAATTAAAATCAAACAATCCCATATTTCAACCGCCTTACAGAGTATCACCCACACAAAGAGAAAAATTAAAAATTTTAATAGACCAAATGATAGCATCTGATATAGTTGAACCTAGTCGAAGTAGCTACGCTGCTCCAGTATTTTTAATACCCAAAAAGGAACAAGGAGAATATCGATTTTTGGTAGACTATAGGAAATTAAATAATGAAACAATCAGTGATAAACATCCTATTCCTAGATCACAAGATTTATTTAGAAGCCTAGAAGGAGCTAGATATTATTCAACTATCGATATGGCTCAAGGTTACTTTCAAATACCATTAAAAATAGAAGACAAAAATAAAACTGCTTTCATTACAGATTTCGGACTATATCACTTTAAAAGAATTCCACAAGGATTTAAAAATTCTGGACCAATTTTTCAACGAATAGTTAATAACTTATTTAGTGACTATCTATATAGAACTATGGTGGCCTATTTAGATGATATTTGTTGTTTTGGGAAGAATTTTGAAACAGCATTAAAAAGACTGAGAGAAATTTTTATTCGATTAGACGAAGCAGGATTAAAATTAAAAACAAATAAATGCGTATTTTTCAAAACTGAAATAGAATTATTGGGTCATAAAATATCTAACAAAGGGATAGTACCTATAGAAAAAAATATTCAAGCAATTTCAAACTTCCCCGTGCCTAAAAAAGTAAAAGATGTACGCTCATTCGTAGGATTAACAAGTTACTATAGGAAATATATTAAAAATTTTGCGAAAATTGCAAGTCCTCTAATTAACTTAACAAAAAAAGAAAACAAATTTAAGTGGAGTGATATCGAAAACCACGCATTCGAATTTTTAAAAAATGCCATAATAACAGCACCCGTATTAGCACATTTTGAGGACGAATACCCAGTTTTCGTCACTACAGATGCATCAATAGAGGGTCTTTCAGGCATTTTAGAACAAGAAAACCCTGACGGAAAAAGACACCCAATCGCATTCGCTTCTAGGAAATTAAAGGGAGGTGAGAAAAATTTTTCCACAACAGAACTCGAAATGTCAGCAGTAGTATTTGCATTAAACTATTTTAAAGATTATCTAGTAGGTCGAAAAATTACAGTTTTTAGTGATCATTCAAGTTTACAATATTTTAAAACTATGAAAAACCCTTCTTCTCGAATAACCAAATTTATTTTTAAATTATTAGAATTTGACATAGATATTAAACACAAACCAGGCTCATGGAATTTGGCGGCTGACTGTTTATCTCGATACCCCGTAGAAAATATCAACATATTAATAAGCGAAATAAAAAATTGTGAAAATGATGAATCAACACCCACAGATAACATTAATATTGAAAACTTAAGACAAAATCAACTATTAGACGAATTTTGTAATGGTATAATAACCGCAATTAAAACTAATATTAATTCTAAATATAAAAAAAAGTCAAGACAATTTTGTATTAAAAACGATTTAT
Organism: Therioaphis trifolii; assembly: GCA_027580255.1. NCBI lineage: Eukaryota > Metazoa > Arthropoda > Insecta > Hemiptera > Aphididae > Therioaphis > Therioaphis trifolii. Next base: position 11,473 of record JALBXZ010000103.1, read on the forward strand.
TACATTTTAAAAATTGGTCTCCCTATGGAACGAAAAACCTGCTAGTAATACCTAAAAATTTAATCAATACTATATTAAAGTCTTATCACGATTCGGTTTTTAGTGGACATTTTGGAATTACAAAAACTTTGGCAAAATTAAAATTAAAATACTACTGGCCCACAATGATCCAAGATACAATAAAATATATTAAATCATGTAACTCCTGTCAAATGATAAAAAACCCCCCTGGGAAAGGTCATGGACTTCTCCAACCCATTCCATTAATATCGGGAAAACCAATGCAACGCCTAACCTTCGACTACTTAGGTCCACTACCACCCTCTAACGGAAAAAAATATCTTATAGTGGCTACATGTAACGCAACGAAAATGGCATTTGCGAAAGCAGTAACAAACGCAAATGGAACAGCAACAATAAATTTTTTAATGGATATTATTACATCCTATGGGGTACCTAAATACTTTTGTAGTGACAGAGGTACTCATTTCAAAAATAAAGAAGTGGAGTATGCGTGTAAAAAATTAGGTATTACTCAAATTTTCTCCAGCGCATATCACCCCCAAACAAACGGTATGACAGAACTCATGAATAAAATCATTTGCAACAGCTTATCACACTATGTGAATGAAAATCAAAAAAATTGGTCTATGTACTATAAGATGGTAGTATTTGCATACAATACCACCCCTAGTTCTAGACTTAAACTAAGCCCCTTTTACTTACTTCATGGGATAGAAGCAAATCAGCCTTTAGACAACAAATTAATATCAGATGACGATTCCTTTAATTACACTAAAACTTTTGAACAATTACAAAAAGTCAGGGAAACCATCCCGAAAATTATAGAAAAAGAACAAACAATTCAAAAGTCGCAATATGATAAAAAACATAAAAATATAGATTTTACCCCAGGACAAAAAGTTTTAATAAAATTCGATTTCAACGTTCCCAACCAATCAAAAAAATTAGCGAATAAATACAGAGGACCGTTCAAAATCGTAGAGAAATTGACAGACGTTAGTTATAAAGTAGAATTAACACTGAATGGAAAAACAACCATTGACGTCATACACGTCCAAAGAATGAAACCATTCTATGACAAAGAAATATTAACGTTATGAAAAATAGTTAAAATAAACAAAAACGCCTCAAATAAAAAAAAAAAAACCTTATTGATAAATAAATTATAAGAATAAAATTATTTATTTTTTTTTTTACAGTGGGTGCTCAATAAATCTCGACAAGACAAATATACACAATACAATATGAAAACGCAAATTATCTTATTATTTGCGACTATTCGCCTACTAATAACACAGTCACTTCCTTTCGAACATAATAAATTCACTAATAACCCCGGCATTTATTTTGAAAACATATCGCCACTACACATTTCAGTGTCGCAATGGAATTTAATAACATTCTATAACATATCGAACTATGAACAAAAACATAAAACTATAACGACGTATTTCGACAATCTAAAAGATTTATGTACCAACTATGAATCAAAATACGCACAATTAACAGAAACTTGCATAGACCTCATGAAAATTAATATCCAAACACTTAAAAAAATTACTGAAGAACGCGAAATACTACAACAATACCTAACAATTGACGATACTGACGTAAACACAATCAACAAACGAAAAAGACGTAGTTCATTTTTCGGTGGGATAGGTAAATTACAGCGTGCCCTATTCGGAGTACTCACCGAAGAAGAAGGCGAAAATTATGAGAGAAAAATCCGAACTCTCGAGGAAAAACAGATAAAATCCCTCTTAATTCAAAGGGAACAGATTAAAATTTTTAAAAATACTTTAGATTCAGTAGAAAACATTACCTCAAATTACGCAATAATTCGGGATAATGTAGAATATAATATAAAAAAACTAAATGACGAATTAAAACTGCAAAAAGATGATCTCAAAATTTTAAATATAATTGAATCGATATTATTCTTCAACTCACTTTATACCGAGATACTAAACCAATACTCAAAAGAAACGACACTACTCCTTAATATAATAATGAACGCACACAACGGACTAATTAACCCACAAGTACTAAAACCGAGTGAACTTCTAACACAACTAAAAGATATCAAAACAAATCTGCCTACAAACTTAAATTTACCAGTAGAAATAAGTACAAAAAATTATTTCGACTTTATAAAAATTATAGACCTAAACATATTTTATAATAACCACTTATTAGTATACGTAATACATATCCCATTAATAGAAAACATACCTTTTACTCTATACCGAATCATTAATCTACCAGTGCACGTGAAAGATAATGATTTCATTTTTATACAATCCACACATGAATTTCTAGCGGTAGAAAATAATAAACAGTTATATACCTTTTTTAATCAGAATCAAATTGACAAGTGCAAAACAATAAAACAAAAACTAATCTGTCAAACTAACATACCACTATCAAATAATGTCAAACCAAATTGCGAATTCCAACTATTTACAAACGGAAATATTATGCCAAAAAATTGTGAAATTAAAACTGTACCTATTTTTAATGACATTTGGCACCAACTAGGAAACAATAACCGTTGGTTATACGCAACACATGAAACAATAGATCTTATCATAAACTGTCAGGATGATGTTAATAATATACGAATAAATGGAACAGGAATACTAACCTTGAAACCAAATTGCAAAGCTTTTACCAAAAACAATATTATTTTAGCAAAATATCTAGGAAAAGGTAACTTTTCCAAAGATTATGTACCACAATTCCAACTACCAACAGGGAAATTTAATACCATAATTAAAAACCAAAAAGAAAATAACGCAAACCACCATAACTCGGCTACGAAATTTAACGACTTGAACATATACGCAAAGTCAATGACAGCCCTAGACGAACAACTTAAAAATGAACTAACAAATGAATATAAAGAAAAGGTAACGACAGTTCACACAACAGCGCTATCTGCATTATTAATGATCTTGTTAGGTATCACAATTTTCAAAATATCAAAATATATGAGAAAACGAAATAAAAATAAAATATCAGAAACGGTGCAAGTAATTCATAATACCGAATCCAATAGTTTACAAGTTCAAGAAAATATTCAAGATAAAATATAATTAACTAGGTACTTAAGAGAAAACAAAATATGATATAATAATTAAATCTAAATCTTGAGCAAAAATTAAATTACTAACAAATAATTCAGTATTCTAACGTTATTTAGGATATTTAAATATAAAAAATTAAACAATAAAAGAATGACTAACAAAAATTAGGCACTCATAAAAAAAAAAAAAAAAAAAAAAAAATAATAATAATAATAATAATAATAATAATGAAAAAAAAAAATAAAAAAAAAAATATATATATATATATATGTAAAAATAATAATAATAATAATAATAAATAATAAATAAAAATAAATAAAATAAAAGAAAATACATTTAAAACATTTTCAGATGAGCAAAAATAAAGCAGCAAAAACCTTAGCTAAAAGAATAAAAAAGGTCCAACATAACATAAATAGAATGAATAAAGGAAAAGAATTATATAGCCACCATAAAATCAGAAGATTAGTCCAAAAGAATAACCCCTCTCAAACATCAAAAAAAAACATCGAAAAAATACGAATAGCTCCTGCCAAAGTCGAAACCACAATAGAAGAAGAAATCAGAAAAAAATTTGAAAACCTAGTCAGATTTATAGAAGAAAAAAAAAAACAATAATAAATAATAATAACAAGAATAAAAATAATTAACATTTTTTTTTAACAAAATATATTACCTACCAATTCAAATTAAAACAATCTATTGCAATTTAGAACAATAAAACGCAGGTACCGAAATCCACAATGAATTACAAATTTTCCTTACAAAATATTTTATTACTATAAAAAACAGAAAATTACTACCTTTGAAAATAATCCGTTATTTACAATCCTGGGACCTATTTTTGAAAACATTTTCGATTACTTACCTTTATCAATTTATCGACATACGCTTCAAGATGGTGACCCGTCCCACAAAATAAGAGACGAAAACCAAAAATGTAAGAATGTCACCGACCTAAAAACCCACAGGCCTTTTCGATATTCGATCGCGACAATGGAGCATCCTTTCACGGAGGAGACGATGTTTTTGACGAAAACAGGAGAGCGACCGGTGCAATTAAAATAAACCAACTAACAAAAGACGGATCAACAACTAAGACTACTAGCAACAATTTTCAAATATGATGACAACAAAAATAATAATAATAATAAGTATAAAGGACGTCTATTCTTAGTTTAATACAGAACATTATAAACATATATTTTATCAGATAACAATATATAGCAAATAGGTAGGGACAGGAACATAAGTACGTGGGAGATACGTAGGTATTGTCAGAAAACCTTAGCAATATAATACACATCATATAATGCCCCTGGCGTGGTAGATATACCCGTAAGCATAAATGAACTGTATAAAATATTCTAGTTTAACAAATGCAAACACTTTTGGATAAAAAGATATATTAAATATATAATGTTAATCAAAACTTGTACAAAACAAATAATCAAATGTAATTAGAGTATAAGATTAAGTTACTAAATTAGAAAAAAAATAAGAGCACAAATACTAACCATTATTCGTAAGAAAAAAAAACAAAACCTTACTAACATACAATTTTAAATGTATACATTCCAAAATGTACTAGTGAAACAATGTAAATTATCGATTTCCATATTTCTATTGCCGGAAACAAACAACTATTTTAAGACCACTCAAATAAAAAAAAAAAAAAAAATGTATTAATTTAGAAAAAAAAACAATTATGTTAGATTAAAATAAAACACAATTATGTAAAATTTTAAAAACAAAATGTATCGTTATGTGTATATGAAACGAATGTTGTAATTAACTATGTGCTAGCTTAAAAACATGTACATCAAAATCTTCTCTGAAAAATTACATTTTATACAATAAGTTAAACCCCTCCACTAATATTAACATGTATTATCAACATTTGTACTACCCAAACATTTAAACATTAAGTTTGTCCCAAAATATGAGGACATATTTTATTTCAAACACATGGGACTGTTGTATCATCACAAGTAACCTGCGTGCTCAGTATAAGTATCATTATAAAAAGTGCTATAACACATTTCTGGATAACACTGAAAACATGCTTAAAGTTAATCCTCGTTTATTCTGGGACTTTGTACGTAAGCGTAGATCTAGCAATGGTATTCCCAACTCTGTTCACCTCAATGATCTAAGTGCCACTGGTTCTGAATCCATCTCCAGTCTTTTCTCATCCTACTTTAACTCAGTCTATGTGCCTTCTTCAACAAGTAGCCTACCTGTTATTCCATTTGCGCAGCATACTTTACCTTCTGACTGCATCTTTAGTGTCGATGATGTCGAGAATGGGTTAGCTGCACTCAAAAATGTACACTCCGTTGGCCCTGATGGTCTATTATCTGATGGTTACTCTTCAGGCGTTCAATGGATGATGGAATTTTTCCATCAATGCTTAAAATCAGCTCAGTCACCCCTGTGTTCAAATCTGGTGACAAATCTGACGTCACGAATTATCGACCCATCTCGATTCTAAGTCATATTACCAAGCTTTTCGAACACTTAGTACTGCAATCCATTCAGCCCTCGGTTGACTCTGTACTAGTCGACGAACAATATGGTTTCCGACCCGGACGTTCTTCCACTTCGAACCTAATTGTGTTTAATAATTTTGTCCTTGAGGCATTTGAAAATCACTCCCAAGTAGACGTGGTTTACACTGATTTTGTGAAAGCATTTGACCGTGTCGACCACGCTATTCTCATTGACATCCTCTATAAGTCCGGTTTTGGCGAACCTATTTTATCCTGGTTTAAATCATACCTGTCCGATCGTGTCCAGTGGGTTAAAGTGCTTGGATCAAAATCTGCTGTCGTCCCTGTTCCATCTGGTGTTCCCCAAGGTGGTCACTTGTCTCCCCTGCTATTTTCGCTATTTATAAATGGAATTACGAAGGCTGTTCCTAAGTGTAGATTCCTTATGTTCGCTGACGACCTGAAACTTTTCAGAAAAATCGCATCTGAAGCTGACTGTCTCGCCCTTCAGAACGAGTTAGATTCTATTAGCTTATGGTTTAGTACTCTTGGTCTCCAATTTAACACTTGTAAGTGCAAAGCTATGTCCTTCACCAGGCGCCGGTTCGATTATTCTTACACTATCAATGGTTCAGTGATTGATAGAGTTGCAAGCAATAGCGACTTGGGCGTTCTTTTCACTGCCGATCTGAACTTCCACCCTCACATTGACTCCATCTGCTGCCGATCCCTCAAATCACTTGGCTTTGTAATGCGCACCATGAATGAGTTCAAGCTGTCTGGATCTCTCAAGACTGTCTACTGCTCTTTAGTCCGAAGTATGCTAGAGTATGCGTCTGTGCTCTGGAACCCATTTGTGGTAATTGATTCTTGCCACTTAGAGCGGGTACAAAGACGCTTTCTGTCGTCTGCAGCCTACATACTAATTGATATCCGTTGGGAAATTCAGAGCCATCTACCCCAAGTCAATTAATAATAGACATTATTTATAAAATTTCCATCGTTTTTAATAAAATAAATATTTTTATAGGTATTAATAGTGTTGATACATTAAATCACTATGAGACGGATTAAAACATATTTACGTACTTGCATGAATCAGGATAGATTCAGTTTTTTAAGTATTATAAACATAGAAAACAATATTTGTATAAATAATGAAAATACATTGAATATTTTTGAAAAACCCGAAAGAACTTTACAACTGAGTTAAATATTTTAATAAACTCAGTATTCGCTAGACACGTTATAGTATTATGAAAATAAAACAATAATTTAAGCTGTTAAGTACAATTTGAATAGGTATATTAATTATAACATTTAACATTTAATGACTTGTATGACATGTTTAAGATCTTAAATCATTTTTAACCATTTACTTCAGATTATTAAAGTTGCATTAATTTATAATTAATACTATTTTTTTTCCAGGATGGCATGTTATGTTGAGTCCAGAGAGGTGGGGAGAAACATGATTTATGGCAAGTACATAAAATTATATATTATATAAACTGTCATTTACGTTCTATCTAGTATCTACATCAATATTATTTGTATTTATTTTGTAAGTTAAAAGTTTTAATTCATAATTTTTTTGGAAGTATGGTCCAGATATTATGAAAATGTGTCACAGTTTATGTGAGTAATTTGTCAAAAGAAGCACATGTATTTACACATTGTGGGTACTCCATACATTCTCAAATTTTTAAGCGAAAGTTTAGTTTGAAACAAAAAATAAATTATTTTTATTCATTTCAGTGTAATCAACATAATTAATTCTATTTTTACTAAAACTTATTTTTATTATTATAAATAAATAATTATTTTTTATTTCTGTTTAGTTTGTTTCTATAACAGTCATTTTTAGATTTGAATGGTCTTGTATGCATTTTGACTATAATTTTATAATTTGGTAGGTATACAAGGTCTATAATTTACTACATCTTCTATGAATACTTGTGCAATCATCATAATTCATCATTATCTAAATTTTTATTGAAATACCTCTTATACCTAAGCAATTATATTTTTAATGAATATTGTATATCTGATTTAAATACCTTATATCACAACAAATTATGTATGTATGTATGTATATATATATATATATATATATATATATATATATAAATGTTTAAATATAAGGAATTAATTATTTATTCTTCACATTCTTATGCTAGTGCTAGATATAATATTTCAAGTGTAATTGTTATTCCTCCAGTGATAACTGAATTTAATAAATTTTACTCATTATTTGTTTTTTGCAAAATTTGTGTATGGTTAAAAATCTGTTTTTGTAACAATTTTCTATAGTTTAAACGTTATATTGATGGAATAAACTTTAAATATTTTATTATTTAATAATTTTATATTAAGTACGTATATATTTAATATTTAATTTATTTATATTTAATATTAATTTATTTATATTAAGTTTATATGACATATAATTTGACTTAAATTATGATCAAAGATTTTTCTTATAACTATGTAATATTTAGTTTTTTACTATAATATTTTTGAACCCTACTTACACTACAGCCTTTGGCTTTAGTGAGTAGATCAACCTGTACTATTGTATGTAATCAAATTGTAAACAAACATAGTTATTATTATTAATATATTATATATTATACGGTTATATGTACTAGTTTGAGTTTATTAGATGTTATTGTTGTTATAAAAACAACATTATTGTAATTAAAATGCAAAATGCCTTTTTATGATGAAAATAAATACAAAATTATTAGATTACCAATCTGGGTCCACAAGTAGTTCAACATTTAGCATTAATTTCATACCCTTAAAACAAAAATAATAATAGACGAACGTATCTGTATCTGGCACTTAATTAGAAGAATACATACCTACTTATCTTTTGTAAATTATAAATAATATAAGTATGCAGTTATTCAGTTGAAAGAAATTTATATCTAACAATTATTATCAACAATTGGCAGGAAAAATGTATTCATGAGAATTGTTGGGAAACAATAAAATTTACCGTCTTGGTACCAAGGGAAAAATAAAATATGTAATTTTACAGTGAAATTATAACATTTGGTTTCAATATTAATTGTTAACATACCTGTGTCAATTTTTAATTTTTAGTAATGGACATAGGACGTAAATCAATAATTTAAAAAAAATGATTAAATAATAATATTGTGAAACAAAACCAATAGATCTTTCACTGTACTAAGAATCTAAAAGCATGTGTCCAGTTGTTATGCAAAGTAAAATTACCATAAGAGGGTGAATAAAACAAAATTTAAAAAGTTGAAAAATACTTTTTTGAAATTTTTTCTATTTGTGATAGTTGTTTATTTTGTTATGTATTTTGACATAATAATGGTTGTAGATTAGCCATAATAAATTATTATGTTATTAGGAAATAACTAATACGCGATACTAATAATTAATCTATTGTACGAAATATATTAATTAGTATAAAAGCTAAAAATAATTCAACAAAAAATATTAGAAGTCGATTTTACGACTATTATATTGTTATAAACTAGTTAACGTAGTTGGTAGCATACCAACGATTTTAATTTCAGTCTTATTTATATATTTAATCAGTAAATTAATAATTTGAACTGTGACAAAGGAAACTTTTTGTGTCATTTTGAACATTAGCAATTTTTTTTTTATTATTTGTAAAATATTAACATTGTGTCATTGTACAAAAATAATTTATATTTTATACAATTATACCATATATAACTATGTTGTGATCATTTTTGAACATTGGCAATTTTTTTTTTTTTTAGCCACAAAGGTGGCACTATGTGAGCATTTTTGAACGTTAGCAATTTTAATTTTATTATGTTGGTAGATCTGATGAAAATATAAAATTGAACAGTAGCAATTTATTTTGAGCCCCATAGGCAACTTATTGTACAAATTGAACATTGGCAATTTTTTTTTGACAAATTATCAATAGTAGGGGCTAGCTAGGCAATTTTGTATACAGGAATTACCGGATTTTGGTTACCCCTGAAATTTCTTATCAAAAATTGCTAGCGGAACGTACGTTAAATTAGTCCAATGAATTGATGGTAAATTAAAATCCCCTAATATTATAAATTTTGTAGATGGATAGGCTAAGTATAGGTCATTTAAAGCGGAAAAAACATTTTCATACGTTATAAATGGGGAACAGGGAGGTATATAAATGCAGCCAATAATAAAAATTGTGTCACCTATCTGTAAATGCACAAAAACAGCTTCAATATTATTGATAGAAGTATTTAACATTTTACATTTAATTGTATTTTTTACCGCAATTAAGACGCCCCCACCATGAGAGCGGTTACTGTTAAGCGGCGACCTATCACAACGAAAAATTATAAAATTAACAAAGTGCAATTCAGAGTTACATATAGCAGTTGAAAGCCATGTTTCAGTAAATGTAATTAAATCAAAAAGAGAGGTATTAAGTGAAGGGATTAAAGTGCTAATTTTAGAGACCATAGACCTAACATTTTGATAGTAGAGTAGCAGGCTTGAGTTGGTGATTAGTTTTTTTGAACCGCAGAGGAGACGATAGTTGGTTGACCCTTATAGTATTTTATTGTCAGATTTGGCTCACCTTTTGATATTCGAATATTTAACTGGTTGCGTAGATCACGCAGAAATTCTCGCTGATAAGGTGACTTATCACTCGTGAGTCTAATATCTTTAAAATTCTGATCAGATTTCCGGTTACGTGATAACCCAAGAATTTTGAATACTTCTGAGGCCGCTTGCAGTTCTATCTTCAGTGGACGAGACTTATTATTAGGTTTGCCTAGACGACTAACTTTTATTGGTTTAATGTCCGTTCCGAGTTTATCAAAAATGCGAGTTATTGAATCAGTATCAGTGATATTATTGTGACTAGATTGTTCATGCGCATTAAAAATGATAATATTTTTAGAACGATTTTGCCGGTCGATAAATTCGGCAAACATATCACGATTATCATTGGACTTTGGAGCAGCTGATTCCAACAGGTCAACACGGTTTTTGATAGCATCATTACGAAGCACACTATTTTCATTTCTGATACTTGTTAGTTGAGAGAAGATGTCGTGGAATTTATTGTCAAAAGAATTGAGTTTTTCGTTTTGCGCATTGACCAGATCAATAGGCTTAGTTTGCTCTGCGCGTAAGTTATCAAGATGGTTGAGAATTAATTTCAAGTCGGGTTCGGTAGTAGAAGGTGAAGTAAGAGATTGAATAGAATTACCAGCGACAGAAATAGTATTTTTAGATTTTTTAGCGCACGTAACACAAGACCATGATTTATTCAAACTATTTAAATAGTCAATATCATCTTGCTTTAACGAAGCACAACTAAGGTGGTATAATTTAGAGCAGGAGGAACACGTAATCGAGTCGTTTTGACCGCGTTTAATACTCACGGCACAAGTATCACATAAACCCATATTATATGATATAGCGATAAGAGGTAATTACCGGTAAATACTTATAGAAAAACGGAGCACAATATGGTGTTCTTTTGCTGCTTCATCCAGTTTATTAACAGGTTTTTTATTTTTCTTTAATTTTGTACCAGAACCTAAGTAGTTATAAGTAGGCCAATGCATTTCAGGTATAAATTTACTGTTTAAAATATGATTGACAAGACCTTCCCCTTTAATTAGTTTTTTTGGCAAACATTTTATAATTTCGATCAAATACTCTGTCGTATACGCCACGCAAAGGCTTGACGTATAACAACACAAAACAAGGTGTTTATTGGTTTAGTACACTCTAACCGTTAAACAAGCATGTAAAGAAATACCTATTAATTGGCCCGGACGACTACCTTCTTAAGTGACAAAGAATACAATCTAGCACTGCTTAATAGGATAGTCGAAACAGGTTTCTTTAAAAGGCTTACTTTCCCTTACAGCTCTAAAGTTATTTTACACTCGAAACAACTGACAAAGAAAAAGATCTAGCACTGGATGTTTCGAGCGTGAGGTAACCTTTACCTAAACGATATTGTACTTCTCTCCTCAAACTGACAAAGAAAAAGATCTAGCACTAGATTGAGGTTTGAAAATACAATATGTTTTAAACACCGTTTTTGTTTAAATGTGCCAACTTTCTCATGTACTTTTCACAAGTACAAAAAAATAGAAAAAGATTAAATATAAACACTTTTTAATTAAACACAAAAATATTATTATTACAAAAACAAAAGAATTGCCGGTCACCTCACTGGTAAATCGAGCAGCGTTTCGGCCTCTACAACGATGGCAGCAGAACGAACAATTATCACGTCTTACGGAGTCGTTTTATTCTGTTGCCATCTATCTGGTCATCATTTTTGAAGGTGGTGTGTGTATTCGTATGTGTACGTGTGTGTTTGCTGACAATATATATTTATTTTATTTTATAACAATAATTAAATAAAATTGGGTGTTCGGTATCATTTATGTGATGATACAACAACTCTGTACTTTTTGGGGAATCAATCAACTTTTCCATTTAATTTTTGAAAAAGGTTACCATACCTAGTTTTTCATTATGAAAATTATTATTTCCTGCTCTTTCTTCTTCGGCGATTTTACACAATTATGTTTACTTATCACTTTAACCCGAAACTATTTTAACAGATACAGATATACAAAAAAAACTCTTATTTAACCAGAAAGAATCTTTAAAAATTTGTGAAAACTTAAACGATAGTATTTCGTCGGTTTCCAATAAACTTGATAATATTTTAAAAATATCTGAAGCCAGTTCTCCCGTAAATACTGAGGAAATTTCGGTAGACTACCAATTAATAGATTTAGATAAATCTAATAGTTTTTGCAATAACCAAAATACAATTAGTCAAAATTTAATACCTAAGAATTCTAAAATTATTTATTCTCAAAACGCTATAAATCCTGAAAAAAATAAAAATACTAAAATTTTAAAAATGGATAGTTGCAAGTATATAGTTGTAAAACCAGATACATTTTCCGGAGATGAGGATGTACGTAAATTTTTTAAACAATATGAGAAAGCTGCTGATGTAAATAGTTGGAGCGAACCAGAAAAAATAAAGTTTTTATCCGTATATATGAAAGGCACAGCTAGTATGTTTTTAGAGAATTTAGAAAGAAAATGTGAGAATTTGACATGGGCTAGAATAAAACAAGAATTTCTCGAAGAATTTAACCCAATAGGTTATGATACAATCCTAAAAACTGAGTTAGAAAATAGGAGACAAGGAGATAATGAATCAGTGATTAGTTTTATAAACGCAATAGAAAACTTATGTATACAACTTGACAATAATATGAGTGAGAAAGATATTTGCACACATATACTAAAAGGACTAAAAGAAAATATATTACATGCTATTTCTTTACATGATAATAATAATTTAAAAGAATTAAAAACAAATTTAAAAAAATATGAACTAATGAAATATAGAATAAATTCAAGAAACCCAAATATCAACGAATACAGTGAAATTTTAAATAAACAAATAATGCAACTAAATAAAAATGCTAATAATAGAGACGACGAAATTAATGAATTAAAAACACAACTTAATGAATTAAAAGTACAAATGAACAATACAGGAAAAATTAATAAATCGGTGAATTTCAACAACATGAGAGATAGAAGTTACGAGAGAGAAACGAACTATTTAAGTAAGAAACGTGATTATAGGGATAAAAGTCCATATCCAGAGAGACAAAACTACCGGAGTAGAGAATCAAGCTTAAATAGACAAACAAATAGAGGAAGATCCGGAGAGAGGCAATATTACGAAAGAAGACCAAGAGAATATAACACAGACATAGATTACAAAAGAGAGAATAATTATTATGAATCAAATAGGAATGATTATAGAGATAAAAGTCCGTACACTGAGAGAAAAAATTACGAAAGGAGACCAAGAGAGTATAGCACAGACAGAGATTACAAAAGAGAGAATAATTATGAAACAAACAGAAACAACTACAGAGATAAAAGTCCCTACACCGAGAGAAAAGTTAATAAAAACAGAGAAGACAACCTCAATATGAACGATTATAAGGATTACGGAAACAGGTCATATTCGAGAAATAGAGATAATTACAATTATAATAGCTACAGGAATCAACGAAGTAGAGATAACAGCCGTGAGAGAACTCCAGAGCGTTATAGAAATGACTATGAAAAACAAACAGAGAGAGTAACGTGTTATCGATGCAACGAGAAAGGCCATTACGCAGACAAATGTATAAACCAAAAAAACGATTAAGGCCCGAGTTAGACAAAAAATCGGATAATCTTGCTCGGATGCATAATATAAATAGTGAGAATCACATAGAATTTATTAAGAATTGGTATAAAAATAATAATAATAATAATTACGAAACACAGATAAGTGAACTAGAAATCGAAAAAATTTACTCACAATGTAATTTAATACCATTAACAGAATTCCAAAAATTCTTACTCGACAATAATAACACACAAACTAAATTCACATGCGACTATGAAGAATTAATAGGCGACATTTTTTCCTTAGAATCTCATATTGCAATAGGACACTGCGTCAGCAAATGTTTAAATATGACAAGAGGTATAGCTTTAGAATTTAAAAATAAATTTAATAATGAAGATAAACTAATTAATCAAAAGAAAAATATTACAGAAGTAGCTCATTTAAATTTAAATAATAAATGGATTTTATACTTAATTACAAAGGACAAATATTATGATAAACCCACCTACTTAAACATATTTAACACTTTAGTAAATACTAGACAATTTTGTATAGAAAACAAAATTAGTACATTAGCATTACCAAAAATATGCGCGGGATTGGACAAAAAACAATGGGAAATTATAGCTAGCATGTTAAGATTTATCTTTCAAAATTCAAATATTAAAATTAGAATATTTTCATTACCGGGGAATAAATTAAACAATAATATCACAACCACTAATCAGTCGCAAACTGATAATATTAATCATTCAATGACTAATGACAATGACAATTTGGAGAATGAAGTGGCGTTGATGGCTGGTTCATTCAACAAATTGGACGACGTACCGCGTGATGGTGACTGCGGCGCCCATGCATTGCGGATTTGTCTTCAAAATAATAATATATACAAAACAACTTTACAAATATTAAATATGTTGAATATACCCTATTGTAAAACAGGATACCATCTCAGAGATGATGACTTGGCTTTTATTAGTAACTTATTTAATCTTAATCTGTTTATAATATACGAAGCAAATGAGAACACAAACGCAATTATTTATTGGAAACCAAACCGCCAAAACATTGGAATTTTTCACAAAAATTGTCATTGGACACCCGGCATTTTCATTAAAACAAACAACCCGCGAACATTTTCTAATATTACTATAAACACTAGTTTTCCTGATTCAAATACAATAAAAAAACACATAAATAACTATTTTGAACGTCAAAACGGTTTACAAACAACAAATAATAATTTAGTTATAGGACACAATTATAACAATATAATTACAGAAAAAAAACGTAAACAGAGAGTACTATCAATAAAAGTAGAAATAAGGGGGATCGAAAAACATGCGATAATAGACACCGGTTCGAATCTTTCATGTATAGATTACTCATTAATCGAAAATAAAGAACTTTTAAAACCCAAAGAAAGAGTTACAATAACAGGAGCAGACAATAACGAATTAGAACAATTAGGAAAAATAAATTTAACAATTAGAATAAACAACCATAATTACCTTATAAATGCTTTTGTGATAAGAGGACTTCAATGCAAACTACTTTTAGGAAATGATTTTAATATTGAAAATAACATAATAATCAATTTTAAAAATAAAAGTATTCAAATTAAAAACGATTTTATAACAATGGACGACATTTGGTACCACCATCACAAAAATTGCAATTCAAATGAATATACGGGAAAAGAATGTATAGCCAGTATTAACTATAGTGAAAAGCATGATGATAAAACTATTAGGAATGAAATAAAACCACATAAATCAGTATTAAATACCCACATAAACATAAAAAGAAATGATAACACTCAAGGAAAAATATTAATTATCGAAAATAAAATTATTCCTCCAAAAACCACAACAAATTTAAAAATCAGAGTACAAATTAATGAACAAAATTATAATAATACAGAAAATATATTCATTGCCCCAGCTGACATACTAAGTCAAAAATATTATCTAAAATTAAAAACAAAAATTTTAAAAACACATGACACAACAATACCAGTGTATAATTTTTCAAATTTATACACACAAGTTTACGAAGGTATGACATTGGGAAAAATAAAAAAATCTATGAATTCAGAAAAAACCAACAATGAAGAACAAACCATTTTAACGACTATTAAATTTGACGAGATTACTGACAAACAAGGGACGGTAATACAAATTTCAAAAGAATTAAAGACTGAACAAAGAGAAATAGTAAAAGATTTAATAAACGAATACAAACATCTATTTACATCTGACCCATTAGACATTGGTTGTGCAAACGTCGAACCAGTTGAAATTAAATTAAAATCAAACAATCCCATATTTCAACCGCCTTACAGAGTATCACCCACACAAAGAGAAAAATTAAAAATTTTAATAGACCAAATGATAGCATCTGATATAGTTGAACCTAGTCGAAGTAGCTACGCTGCTCCAGTATTTTTAATACCCAAAAAGGAACAAGGAGAATATCGATTTTTGGTAGACTATAGGAAATTAAATAATGAAACAATCAGTGATAAACATCCTATTCCTAGATCACAAGATTTATTTAGAAGCCTAGAAGGAGCTAGATATTATTCAACTATCGATATGGCTCAAGGTTACTTTCAAATACCATTAAAAATAGAAGACAAAAATAAAACTGCTTTCATTACAGATTTCGGACTATATCACTTTAAAAGAATTCCACAAGGATTTAAAAATTCTGGACCAATTTTTCAACGAATAGTTAATAACTTATTTAGTGACTATCTATATAGAACTATGGTGGCCTATTTAGATGATATTTGTTGTTTTGGGAAGAATTTTGAAACAGCATTAAAAAGACTGAGAGAAATTTTTATTCGATTAGACGAAGCAGGATTAAAATTAAAAACAAATAAATGCGTATTTTTCAAAACTGAAATAGAATTATTGGGTCATAAAATATCTAACAAAGGGATAGTACCTATAGAAAAAAATATTCAAGCAATTTCAAACTTCCCCGTGCCTAAAAAAGTAAAAGATGTACGCTCATTCGTAGGATTAACAAGTTACTATAGGAAATATATTAAAAATTTTGCGAAAATTGCAAGTCCTCTAATTAACTTAACAAAAAAAGAAAACAAATTTAAGTGGAGTGATATCGAAAACCACGCATTCGAATTTTTAAAAAATGCCATAATAACAGCACCCGTATTAGCACATTTTGAGGACGAATACCCAGTTTTCGTCACTACAGATGCATCAATAGAGGGTCTTTCAGGCATTTTAGAACAAGAAAACCCTGACGGAAAAAGACACCCAATCGCATTCGCTTCTAGGAAATTAAAGGGAGGTGAGAAAAATTTTTCCACAACAGAACTCGAAATGTCAGCAGTAGTATTTGCATTAAACTATTTTAAAGATTATCTAGTAGGTCGAAAAATTACAGTTTTTAGTGATCATTCAAGTTTACAATATTTTAAAACTATGAAAAACCCTTCTTCTCGAATAACCAAATTTATTTTTAAATTATTAGAATTTGACATAGATATTAAACACAAACCAGGCTCATGGAATTTGGCGGCTGACTGTTTATCTCGATACCCCGTAGAAAATATCAACATATTAATAAGCGAAATAAAAAATTGTGAAAATGATGAATCAACACCCACAGATAACATTAATATTGAAAACTTAAGACAAAATCAACTATTAGACGAATTTTGTAATGGTATAATAACCGCAATTAAAACTAATATTAATTCTAAATATAAAAAAAAGTCAAGACAATTTTGTATTAAAAACGATTTATTACATTTTAAAAATTGGTCTCCCTATGGAACGAAAAACCTGCTAGTAATACCTAAAAATTTAATCAATACTATATTAAAGTCTTATCACGATTCGGTTTTTAGTGGACATTTTGGAATTACAAAAACTTTGGCAAAATTAAAATTAAAATACTACTGGCCCACAATGATCCAAGATACAATAAAATATATTAAATCATGTAACTCCTGTCAAATGATAAAAAACCCCCCTGGGAAAGGTCATGGACTTCTCCAACCCATTCCATTAATATCGGGAAAACCAATGCAACGCCTAACCTTCGACTACTTAGGTCCACTACCACCCTCTAACGGAAAAAAATATCTTATAGTGGCTACATGTAACGCAACGAAAATGGCATTTGCGAAAGCAGTAACAAACGCAAATGGAACAGCAACAATAAATTTTTTAATGGATATTATTACATCCTATGGGGTACCTAAATACTTTTGTAGTGACAGAGGTACTCATTTCAAAAATAAAGAAGTGGAGTATGCGTGTAAAAAATTAGGTATTACTCAAATTTTCTCCAGCGCATATCACCCCCAAACAAACGGTATGACAGAACTCATGAATAAAATCATTTGCAACAGCTTATCACACTATGTGAATGAAAATCAAAAAAATTGGTCTATGTACTATAAGATGGTAGTATTTGCATACAATACCACCCCTAGTTCTAGACTTAAACTAAGCCCCTTTTACTTACTTCATGGGATAGAAGCAAATCAGCCTTTAGACAACAAATTAATATCAGATGACGATTCCTTTAATTACACTAAAACTTTTGAACAATTACAAAAAGTCAGGGAAACCATCCCGAAAATTATAGAAAAAGAACAAACAATTCAAAAGTCGCAATATGATAAAAAACATAAAAATATAGATTTTACCCCAGGACAAAAAGTTTTAATAAAATTCGATTTCAACGTTCCCAACCAATCAAAAAAATTAGCGAATAAATACAGAGGACCGTTCAAAATCGTAGAGAAATTGACAGACGTTGGTTATAAAGTAGAATTAACACTGAATGGAAAAACAACCATTGACGTCATACACGTCCAAAGAATGAAACCATTCTATGACAAAGAAATATTAACGTTATGAAAAATAGTTAAAATAAACAAAAACGCCTCAAATAAAAAAAAAAAAACCTTATTGATAAATAAATTATAAGAATAAAATTATTTATTTTTTTTTTTACAGTGGGTGCTCAATAAATCTCGACAAGACAAATATACACAATACAATATGAAAACGCAAATTATCTTATTATTTGCGACTATTCGCCTACTAATAACACAGTCACTTCCTTTCGAACATAATAAATTCACTAATAACCCCGGCATTTATTTTGAAAACATATCGCCACTACACATTTCAGTGTCGCAATGGAATTTAATAACATTCTATAACATATCGAACTATGAACAAAAACATAAAACTATAACGACGTATTTCGACAATCTAAAAGATTTATGTACCAACTATGAATCAAAATACGCACAATTAACAGAAACTTGCATAGACCTCATGAAAATTAATATCCAAACACTTAAAAAAATTACTGAAGAACGCGAAATACTACAACAATACCTAACAATTGACGATACTGACGTAAACACAATCAACAAACGAAAAAGACGTAGTTCATTTTTCGGTGGGATAGGTAAATTACAGCGTGCCCTATTCGGAGTACTCACCGAAGAAGAAGGCGAAAATTATGAGAGAAAAATCCGAACTCTCGAGGAAAAACAGATAAAATCCCTCTTAATTCAAAGGGAACAGATTAAAATTTTTAAAAATACTTTAGATTCAGTAGAAAACATTACCTCAAATTACGCAATAATTCGGGATAATGTAGAATATAATATAAAAAAACTAAATGACGAATTAAAACTGCAAAAAGATGATCTCAAAATTTTAAATATAATTGAATCGATATTATTCTTCAACTCACTTTATACCGAGATACTAAACCAATACTCAAAAGAAACGACACTACTCCTTAATATAATAATGAACGCACACAACGGACTAATTAACCCACAAGTACTAAAACCGAGTGAACTTCTAACACAACTAAAAGATATCAAAACAAATCTGCCTACAAACTTAAATTTACCAGTAGAAATAAGTACAAAAAATTATTTCGACTTTATAAAAATTATAGACCTAAACATATTTTATAATAACCACTTATTAGTATACGTAATACATATCCCATTAATAGAAAACATACCTTTTACTCTATACCGAATCATTAATCTACCAGTGCACGTGAAAGATAATGATTTCATTTTTATACAATCCACACATGAATTTCTAGCGGTAGAAAATAATAAACAGTTATATACCTTTTTTAATCAGAATCAAATTGACAAGTGCAAAACAATAAAACAAAAACTAATCTGTCAAACTAACATACCACTATCAAATAATGTCAAACCAAATTGCGAATTCCAACTATTTACAAACGGAAATATTATGCCAAAAAATTGTGAAATTAAAACTGTACCTATTTTTAATGACATTTGGCACCAACTAGGAAACAATAACCGTTGGTTATACGCAACACATGAAACAATAGATCTTATCATAAACTGTCAGGATGATGTTAATAATATACGAATAAATGGAACAGGAATACTAACCTTGAAACCAAATTGCAAAGCTTTTACCAAAAACAATATTATTTTAGCAAAATATCTAGGAAAAGGTAACTTTTCCAAAGATTATGTACCACAATTCCAACTACCAACAGGGAAATTTAATACCATAATTAAAAACCAAAAAGAAAATAACGCAAACCACCATAACTCGGCTACGAAATTTAACGACTTGAACATATACGCAAAGTCAATGACAGCCCTAGACGAACAACTTAAAAATGAACTAACAAATGAATATAAAGAAAAGGTAACGACAGTTCACACAACAGCGCTATCTGCATTATTAATGATCTTGTTAGGTATCACAATTTTCAAAATATCAAAATATATGAGAAAACGAAATAAAAATAAAATATCAGAAACGGTGCAAGTAATCCATAATACCGAATCCAATAGTTTACAAGTTCAAGAAAATATTCAAGATAAAATATAATTAACTAGGTACTTAAGAGAAAACAAAATATGATATAATAATTAAATCTAAATCTTGAGCAAAAATTAAATTACTAACAAATAATTCAGTATTCTAACGTTATTTAGCACCCAATTTTATTTAATTATTGTTATAAAATAAAATAAATATATATTGTCAGCAAACACACACGTACACATACGAATACACACACCACCTTCAAAAATGATGACCAGATAGATGGCAACAGAATAAAACGACTCCGTAAGACGTGATAATTGTTCGTTCTGCTGCCATCGTTGTAGAGGCCGAAACGCTGCTCGATTTACCAGTGAGGTGACCGGCAATTCTTTTGTTTTTGTAATAATAATATTTTTGTGTTTAATTAAAAAGTGTTTATATTTAATCTTTTTCTATTTTTTTGTACTTGTGAAAAGTACATGAGAAAGTTGGCACATTTAAACAAAAACGGTGTTTAAAACATATTGTATTTTCAAACCTCAATCTAGTGCTAGATCTTTTTCTTTGTCAGTTTGAGGAGAGAAGTACAATATCGTTTAGGTAAAGGTTACCTCACGCTCGAAACATCCAGTGCTAGATCTTTTTCTTTGTCAGTTGTTTCGAGTGTAAAATAACTTTAGAGCTGTAAGGGAAAGTAAGCCTTTTAAAGAAACCTGTTTCGACTATCCTATTAAGCAGTGCTAGATTGTATTCTTTGTCACTTAAGAAGGTAGTCGTCCGGGCCAATTAATAGGTATTTCTTTACATGCTTGTTTAACGGTTAGAGTGTACTAAACCAATAAACACCTTGTTTTGTGTTGTTATACGTCAAGCCTTTGCGTGGCGTATACGACAGAGTATTTGATCGAAATTATAAAATGTTTGCCAAAAAAACTAATTAAAGGGGAAGGTCTTGTCAATCATATTTTAAACAGTAAATTTATACCTGAAATGCATTGGCCTACTTATAACTACTTAGGTTCTGGTACAAAATTAAAGAAAAATAAAAAACCTGTTAATAAACTGGATGAAGCAGCAAAAGAACACCATATTGTGCTCCGTTTTTCTATAAGTATTTACCGGTAATTACCTCTTATCGCTATATCATATAATATGGGTTTATGTGATACTTGTGCCGTGAGTATTAAACGCGGTCAAAACGACTCGATTACGTGTTCCTCCTGCTCTAAATTATACCACCTTAGTTGTGCTTCGTTAAAGCAAGATGATATTGACTATTTAAATAGTTTGAATAAATCATGGTCTTGTGTTACGTGCGCTAAAAAATCTAAAAATACTATTTCTGTCGCTGGTAATTCTATTCAATCTCTTACTTCACCTTCTACTACCGAACCCGACTTGAAATTAATTCTCAACCATCTTGATAACTTACGCGCAGAGCAAACTAAGCCTATTGATCTGGTCAATGCGCAAAACGAAAAACTCAATTCTTTTGACAATAAATTCCACGACATCTTCTCTCAACTAACAAGTATCAGAAATGAAAATAGTGTGCTTCGTAATGATGCTATCAAAAACCGTGTTGACCTGTTGGAATCAGCTGCTCCAAAGTCCAATGATAATCGTGATATGTTTGCCGAATTTATCGACCGGCAAAATCGTTCTAAAAATATTATCATTTTTAATGCGCATGAACAATCTAGTCACAATAATATCACTGATACTGATTCAATAACTCGCATTTTTGATAAACTCGGAACGGACATTAAACCAATAAAAGTTAGTCGTCTAGGCAAACCTAATAATAAGTCTCGTCCACTGAAGATAGAACTGCAAGCGGCCTCAGAAGTATTCAAAATTCTTGGGTTATCACGTAACCGGAAATCTGATCAGAATTTTAAAGATATTAGACTCACGAGTGATAAGTCACCTTATCAGCGAGAATTTCTGCGTGATCTACGCAACCAGTTAAATATTCGAATATCAAAAGGTGAGCCAAATCTGACAATAAAATACTATAAGGGTCAACCAACTATCGTCTCCTCTGCGGTTCAAAAAAACTAATCACCAACTCAAGCCTGCTACTCTACTATCAAAATGTTAGGTCTATGGTCTCTAAAATTAGCACTTTAATCCCTTCACTTAATACCTCTCTTTTTGATTTAATTACATTTACTGAAACATGGCTTTCAACTGCTATATGTAACTCTGAATTGCACTTTGTTAATTTTATAATTTTTCGTTGTGATAGGTCGCCGCTTAACAGTAACCGCTCTCATGGTGGGGGCGTCTTAATTGCGGTAAAAAATACAATTAAATGTAAAATGTTAAATACTTCTATCAATAATATTGAAGCTGTTTTTGTGCATTTACAGATAGGTGACACAATTTTTATTATTGGCTGCATTTATATACCTCCCTGTTCCCCATTTATAACGTATGAAAATGTTTTTTCCGCTTTAAATGACCTATACTTAGCCTATCCATCTACAAAATTTATAATATTAGGGGATTTTAATTTACCATCAATTCATTGGACTAATTTAACGTACGTTCCGCTAGCAATTTTTGATAAGAAATTTCAGGGGTAACCAAAATCCGGTAATTCCTGTATACAAAATTGCCTAGCTAGCCCCTACTATTGATAATTTGTCAAAAAAAAATTGCCAATGTTCAATTTGTACAATAAGTTGCCTATGGGGCTCAAAATAAATTGCTACTGTTCAATTTTATATTTTCATCAGATCTACCAACATAATAAAATTAAAATTGCTAACGTTCAAAAATGCTCACATAGTGCCACCTTTGTGGCTAAAAAAAAAAAAAATTGCCAATGTTCAAAAATGATCACAACATAGTTATATATGGTATAATTGTATAAAATATAAATTATTTTTGTACAATGACACAATGTTAATATTTTACAAATAATAAAAAAAAAATTGCTAATGTTCAAAATGACACAAAAAGTTTCCTTTGTCACAGTTCAAATTATTAATTTACTGATTAAATATATAAATAAGACTGAAATTAAAATCGTTGGTATGCTACCAACTACGTTAACTAGTTTATAACAATATAATAGTCGTAAAATCGACTTCTAATATTTTTTGTTGAATTATTTTTAGCTTTTATACTAATTAATATATTTCGTACAATAGATTAATTATTAGTATCGCGTATTAGTTATTTCCTAATAACATAATAATTTATTATGGCTAATCTACAACCATTATTATGTCAAAATACATAACAAAATAAACAACTATCACAAATAGAAAAAATTTCAAAAAAGTATTTTTCAACTTTTTAAATTTTGTTTTATTCACCCTCTTATGGTAATTTTACTTTGCATAACAACTGGACACATGCTTTTAGATTCTTAGTACAGTGAAAGATCTATTGGTTTTGTTTCACAATATTATTATTTAATCATTTTTTTTAAATTATTGATTTACGTCCTATGTCCATTACTAAAAATTAAAAATTGACACAGGTATGTTAACAATTAATATTGAAACCAAATGTTATAATTTCACTGTAAAATTACATATTTTATTTTTCCCTTGGTACCAAGACGGTAAATTTTATTGTTTCCCAACAATTCTCATGAATACATTTTTCCTGCCAATTGTTGATAATAATTGTTAGATATAAATTTCTTTCAACTGAATAACTGCATACTTATATTATTTATAATTTACAAAAGATAAGTAGGTATGTATTCTTCTAATTAAGTGCCAGATACAGATACGTTCGTCTATTATTATTTTTGTTTTAAGGGTATGAAATTAATGCTAAATGTTGAACTACTTGTGGACCCAGATTGGTAATCTAATAATTTTGTATTTATTTTCATCATAAAAAGGCATTTTGCATTTTAATTACAATAATGTTGTTTTTATAACAACAATAACATCTAATAAACTCAAACTAGTACATATAACCGTATAATATATAATATATTAATAATAATAACTATGTTTGTTTACAATTTGATTACATACAATAGTACAGGTTGATCTACTCACTAAAGCCAAAGGCTGTAGTGTAAGTAGGGTTCAAAAATATTATAGTAAAAAACTAAATATTACATAGTTATAAGAAAAATCTTTGATCATAATTTAAGTCAAATTATATGTCATATAAACTTAATATAAATAAATTAATATTAAATATAAATAAATTAAATATTAAATATATACGTACTTAATATAAAATTATTAAATAATAAAATATTTAAAGTTTATTCCATCAATATAACGTTTAAACTATAGAAAATTGTTACAAAAACAGATTTTTAACCATACACAAATTTTGCAAAAAACAAATAATGAGTAAAATTTATTAAATTCAGTTATCACTGGAGGAATAACAATTACACTTGAAATATTATATCTAGCACTAGCATCAGAATGTGAAGAATAAATAATTAATTCCTTATATTTAAACATTTATATATATATATATATATATATATATATATATATATATATATATATATATATATATATACATACATACATACATAATTTGTTGTGATATAAGGTATTTAAATCAGATATACAATATTCATTAAAAATATAATTGCTTAGGTATAAGAGGTATTTCAATAAAAATTTAGATAATGATGAATTATGATGATTGCACAAGTATTCATAGAAGATGTAGTAAATTATAGACCTTGTATACCTACCAAATTATAAAATTATAGTCAAAATGCATACAAGACCATTCAAATCTAAAAATGACTGTTATAGAAACAAACTAAACAGAAATAAAAAATAATTATTTATTTATAATAATAAAAATAAGTTTTAGTAAAAATAGAATTAATTATGTTGATTACACTGAAATGAATAAAAATAATTTATTTTTTGTTTCAAACTAAACTTTCGCTTAAAAATTTGAGAATGTATGGAGTACCCACAATGTGTAAATACATGTGCTTCTTTTGACAAATTACTCACATAAACTGTGACACATTTTCATAATATCTGGACCATACTTCCAAAAAAATTATGAATTAAAACTTTTAACTTACAAAATAAATACAAATAATATTGATGTAGATACTAGATAGAACGTAAATGACAGTTTATATAATATATAATTTTATGTACTTGCCATAAATCATGTTTCTCCCCACCTCTCTGGACTCAACATAACATGCCATCCTGGAAAAAAAATAGTATTAATTATAAATTAATGCAACTTTAATAATCTGAAGTAAATGGTTAAAAATGATTTAAGATCTTAAACATGTCATACAAGTCATTAAATGTTAAATGTTATAATTAATATACCTATTCAAATTGTACTTAACAGCTTAAATTATTGTTTTATTTTCATAATACTATAACGTGTCTAGCGAATACTGAGTTTATTAAAATATTTAACTCAGTTGTAAAGTTCTTTCGGGTTTTTCAAAAATATTCAATGTATTTTCATTATTTATACAAATATTGTTTTCTATGTTTATAATACTTAAAAAACTGAATCTATCCTGATTCATGCAAGTACGTAAATATGTTTTAATCCGTCTCATAGTGATTTAATGTATCAACACTATTAATACCTATAAAAATATTTATTTTATTAAAAACGATGGAAATTTTATAAATAATGTCTATTATTAATTGACTTGGGGTAGATGGCTCTGAATTTCCCAACGGATATCAATTAGTATGTAGGCTGCAGACGACAGAAAGCGTCTTTGTACCCGCTCTAAGTGGCAAGAATCAATTACCACAAATGGGTTCCAGAGCACAGACGCATACTCTAGCATACTTCGGACTAAAGAGCAGTAGACAGTCTTGAGAGATCCAGACAGCTTGAACTCATTCATGGTGCGCATTACAA
Source organism: Therioaphis trifolii (assembly GCA_027580255.1). Classification (NCBI taxonomy): domain Eukaryota; kingdom Metazoa; phylum Arthropoda; class Insecta; order Hemiptera; family Aphididae; genus Therioaphis; species Therioaphis trifolii. The sequence continues at coordinate 37,994 of JALBXZ010000103.1, forward strand.
AGCCAAGTGATTTGAGGGATCGGCAGCAGATGGAGTCAATGTGAGGGTGGAAGTTCAGATCGGCAGTGAAAAGAACGCCCAAGTCGCTATTGCTTGCAACTCTATCAATCACTGAACCATTGATAGTGTAAGAATAATCGAACCGGCGCCTGGTGAAGGACATAGCTTTGCACTTACAAGTGTTAAATTGGAGACCAAGAGTACTAAACCATAAGCTAATAGAATCTAACTCGTTCTGAAGGGCGAGACAGTCAGCTTCAGATGCGATTTTTCTGAAAAGTTTCAGGTCGTCAGCGAACATAAGGAATCTACACTTAGGAACAGCCTTCGTAATTCCATTTATAAATAGCGAAAATAGCAGGGGAGACAAGTGACCACCTTGGGGAACACCAGATGGAACAGGGACGACAGCAGATTTTGATCCAAGCACTTTAACCCACTGGACACGATCGGACAGGTATGATTTAAACCAGGATAAAATAGGTTCGCCAAAACCGGACTTATAGAGGATGTCAATGAGAATAGCGTGGTCGACACGGTCAAATGCTTTCACAAAATCAGTGTAAACCACGTCTACTTGGGAGTGATTTTCAAATGCCTCAAGGACAAAATTATTAAACACAATTAGGTTCGAAGTGGAAGAACGTCCGGGTCGGAAACCATATTGTTCGTCGACTAGTACAGAGTCAACCGAGGGCTGAATGGATTGCAGTACTAAGTGTTCGAAAAGCTTGGTAATATGACTTAGAATCGAGATGGGTCGATAATTCGTGACGTCAGATTTGTCACCAGATTTGAACACAGGGGTGACTGAGCTGATTTTAAGCATTGATGGAAAAATTCCATCATCCATTGAACGCCTGAAGAGTAACCATCAGATAAACCATCAGGGCCAACGGAGTTTACATTTTTTAGTGCAGCTAACCCATTCTCGACATCATCGTCACTGAAGCTGCTTTCAGAAGGCAAAATATGCTGGGCAAATGGAATTACAGGTAGACTTCTTATTGAGGAATGCACATAGACTGAGTTAAAGTAAGATTAAAAAAGACTGGAGATGGATTCAGGATCTGTGGCACTTTGATCATTGAGGTGAACAACGTTGGGAATACCATTGGTAGATCTTTGCTTACGCACAAAGTCCCAAAATAAACGAGGACTAAGTTTAAGCATGTTTTTAGTGTTGAACAGAAACGTTTTTTAGCATTTTTTATAATGATACTTATACTGAGCACGTAGGTAAGAGAACTTGTTATAGTCAGCAGGGTTACGTGATGCTTTGTATTTAGCGTGCATTTCTTTCTTGGCAAAAACAATGTTTTTTAGATTTTTAGAGAACCAGGATGGAAATTTAGAAGGTTTGAAAGCAACTAAAGGTACAAAACTTGTAACACAGTAGTGCAATGCATCGTACAATGCACACGTCGCAGAATCAATGTCGGTTGTTGCTAAGGTTTCTAACCAGTTAAACGATAATAAGAAGGCACTAATACGAGGATAACAGGCTTTACGAAAATTATAATATTTATGACATCTATCAATAGATGGTAAGTCATCTACAAAAGTAAGCATAAAAACTAAGGCTGGGTGGTAAGGATCACAAGGAACCACCCCAGTAACGGATTTCTCTATATTGATCCGAGAATCATTTGAAAAAACTAGATCAAGGAAATTTCCATTGGAGTTGGGTATGTGATTTAGTTGGAAAAAATTATTAAATGCGAAAATGTCAGGAACACAGTGGACTCCAGGGCCAGAGGAAAAATAAAGTAAGCCAAAATCATCATTAGACCAGAATAAATCTGGAAGGTTAAAATCACCAGAGAATATAAATACGCAACCAGGATTGGCGTCGATAATATATTGAGCAGCAGACATAAAGGACTCATATACCGGGATAGGGCTACTAGGAGGAATGTATACGGAACAAACAATATAAGCTGTATTATTTACATAAAATTTAACGAATAAATATTCAACATTGTTAATGAGTGCAGGTAACAAGTTATGGACCACATCGTTACGAATGGCAACGAGAACTCCTCCTCCTCTACTAAAATTACTGGATTGACTACTTCTATCACACCTAAATACAACATAGTTGTGTAAACCTAATTCCGTGTCTTGGAAGATATTAGTAAGCCACGTTTCAGTTAAACAAATAAAAATATAATTAAACACAGCAACATTACATTTAAAAAGACAAAGTTTGGTTCTTAGGCCTCTACAGTTTTGATAGAATCCCATGGGTAGCTTCACTCCTTGGCTGATAAGTTTTTCGGGGTGTTTCACAACACCAGATCTGGAAGTGGGTGGAGCGTGCGCCACACTAAAAGGAGGACAGGTAGACGAACATGAAGATATCAGTTTTTTGGAGTGGCGTCTTGAATCATCTCAGGAGCAAGACGATCCCAAAAACGTTTTACCATTACACCATCGGGCCAGAATGCGGGATCGAGGACAGTATTCAGCTTATCCGCAGGCAGACGAATATGGAACGAAGAGTATGATGGATGCCTTGTAACCATTTTGCTGATGGTCACGTCTGGGTAACCATTGAACAATTCAGATTCTAGCAGGGAAGTTGTAATACTTGGATCAAGCCTCGAGACAAAAATATCAACATGCTTACGCACAGGCACTGATGACAGCTTGGAAGATGAGTTCTTTACAGAACCAACAATGAATTTTGATTTTACAGACGAAGATTGACTGGCAGTCAATTGGTTTGTGGGTTGAGTAGAACGATTACCCGTAACCGAGTTCGGGTGTATATCAACTGGCAGTTTAGAGAGTTGAGCATTTGATTTGGGAGTTTGGGCATTAGGTGCCGCATTGAGGTGGTTGAGCTTGTCATGTAGCTTAGCGTTACTAAGAGCCACGGATTTGAGCTCCACAACCACGGATTGAAGAATATTAGCAATATTTATTGAGTTTCCATGCGAAGGCGATACAGGATCGGAAGAAGAATCTTTTAAAAACGTAGACAAGTCGTCACTTAGCTTCACACCAGCGGGCAGAGTCTGCGCCACTGTATAGTCAACTAGCATGCTTTTAGTCCATTTGTTTAACTCGGAAGAAAGAAGATCATTGTTTTGAGTCATTATGTGCTTTCGACTAACTGGTGAAAACGAGCGGATAAAACAAAGGACAAAATAAGGCGCCTAAGCAATGATAAATAGGCCAAATAATATGCACCCGGCGTAGACAACTAAGATAGGCGGCGACCTTGGCACGTGCCGGATTCGAATTACGAGATAGCCTCCACGGGTCGACGCTGCTTGCTGCTTATCGATGTCGATAAGAATTCAACCGTAATTAGGTGATAGTAAAAACTTATAATAAATTATTACCTTCCAATGATGCGCACACGTTAATTAACAAATGATTGAAAGTAAAAAATTTAGAATAAATAGTAATCAGACTGACTCAAAAACGCAAAAAACAGGTAACTAGTTTCGAAGGAAACTTAAAACGGGCACAGAGCGTTATAATTTTCGCAACAACATATAACATATAACTGTAAATATACATTAAGAAGAATAACAAATACAAATAGATTTTACTAGTATAATAAATTCATTTATTAAAATAATTAATAATTATAAATATACATTAATAAATAAAATAAAAGGAAAATCCATGCATACATACTAAACTTTAAGTACATGTAATACAAATAAATTTTATTATACAATAAACATTAAATAAACATGAAGATTAATTATCTATAGAGTATGAAATAGTCGATTAGCAATGTGAACAATTTAAAATTGTAGAGGTTTATTTTAAAATGTACCCAACTCCCTAATTCTTAATTTATTAATTTTTTTTTTAGAAGTCTTTAAATGGATTTTAGAAAAATTTAGATGTAGACTTGGATAAAATAATATACATTACATACTCAGAAAAGCAAACAAATGTGAAAAACTACATTATTATAATCAGTGTATGTTCTAATGAATGATGGTACATGACCACTAGAATACTAGTAGTGATTTAGATTTATAGTAAGTAGGATACACATAAGTATACTTTGTCATAAATATATTATGTTTTACAAGTGGGTAAGAATGGCTAATTTACTATTTTTTAACTTTTTTTCTGAAATTAAAGATCTATTTAAAAATTGTATTGCTGAATAAATTCTAAATCTGATAAATAAATTAATTAAATAAGTTTTATTGAAAGATTTGCGAGGATGATTAAAAGGAACATTACTAATATCTATCTTCAATTTGGCGCCAACACCAAACAACATCAAACAATGTTGGAATTGCATCTTTATAAAGTTGATTTCTCTGAAAATTAGAAAACATTTTACTTTCAAAATGTAAAGAACATAAACGATACTTCTGGTTGGAACCCAAATTGGAGATTGATTTAAGTTCATCACATTTGCTGTTCTTGATCCACATTGCTGATCTGACCGGATCTTTAGGAAATGAAAAAAAAACTAAGACTTTCCTTATCTACCATTAAGTAGCTTTTACAGTTAGTTATATAACATTTTGCGTATTGTTTAGGACGTTTATGAATATAAAACTCTTCCATTTTGCTGACGCAAACAAAAAAACAAAATAATAAGAAAAATGAAATGGTTCACGGCGTCTCGTAAATAAAACAAATATTGAAGAAATATATATATATATATTAAATTATTTAATAACAAACTATATAAATATATACATAAATAATTAATGCAGAATAAAAATGTGGTAGGTAAGTATAAATTCAAAAAATGTACGAATAGCGTAAAATCCACGTCCAACTCGTACAAGCGTCGAAAGCAGAGAACCTTTGTGTTCTATGATTTCTATGGTCTCGCCGAGAAAAAACCGTTACGAACAGTGTTTTTAAACGCAACATAAATATGGAAAACATTAATATTCGATGTGTGGTCACACTGATTCATTTTCCAATATGTCGGACGATTTTTCGGGCGGCCAAGGTGACGCTTCTGATTTAATTTATTCTGTGCTACAACTACTAAACCAAGTCCGAGCACAAAATTATGATTGCACTATTATTAATTAACATTAACTTAAGATAGTTGTGATAAAAAATAAAGATGTAAAATGGTGAGGTGGAATTAAACTGCATTTATACTGATTTAAGTTTAAGTACAGAAAAAGAAATTGAAATTTAAACATTAAATATTTACTTTTTTTAAATAGGTACCGACTACCTATACCAAAACACATAGGTAGATAATCAGTACTTTATTTTATTTTTGGTAGACCAAAGAAGGTGTTTTTTATAATAAATACAAATTTATTACCTGCACTCCCCAAAATAATGCTTCTTCATTTTAGGAGCACCGAGTGCGGTTGCTTCGTAATTAATTTCATTTTTCAAAACACTTCAATTAGGCACCTAGGTACTCGATAACCTCTATCTATGATTGAAAAGTTATGTGGATTGTGGGAACCGTTTTAAGATACAAATATTAATTAATAAATAAATTAAAAATAAAATTATATGCATATTTTAAACTAATTACTTTTTAATAACTTAATCATTAAAATATAAATATATTAGGTATTATAATAATTAAATAGTATAATTTTACTTACCAGTTACCGTTGATGAAAACAAGGAGTTGTTTAAATAAACCGATAAATGTTTGCTCGATGACCGTATAGTGATTAGTGAGGGACAGGAATGAAATTAATTTGTAAACAATTTTCGTAAAAAGATACACGCACACACACACACACACACATAATACATGTATTACATAATATTATGAACACAAAGCAATGGGTATAATTTTGACTTTTGTGCTATTTTTATACTTGTAATATAAATAATGCGATAGTGAGCCATCCCGGCTAGTGATAACTATTTGCTTGGTAGTTGGTACCTACTTAGATTAACGGTCGATAGAATACTAGGTATAAACATAGGAAATTCCATACATTTATATTTTTGTAGGTTGTGTTTTGTGTATGTTTATGCAGTTCGAATCAATCTCAATGTATATTGTATTAACTTTTTATTCATTAGCCTAATATGTGAATATGGCCATGCGTACCTTCTTGTTGTAATAATAATATAATATTAAATAACATATTAAAATTAATCTCATTCAGCACTCATAATATTTTACCACTTAAATATATACGACATATTATGTGATTTACATATTATCCAACAACCACCCACCCCTTTTTAACTTGATGCCTAGGCTTCATTTAGACCTATATTCGGCACGCCACTGATTGGCATAAATACTTAAATATATTTTTTAATTATTAATATAGAACAAAACCTTACTTCCAAACCTCTCTGGCGACCAAAAATCAGTATTCTTTGAAGTCCAGGTCCAGTGTCGCACAGAAGAAAATTCTCAAATTAACCAGGCTCAACTTCATACTGTTTATATGTTTCTGGGATTTCCAAATCTACCAGAGACAGAGGCGCAACAGGCATTTGTGGACCATTATGACAACTAACCCTTTTGACAGTTTTATTTAAACTGTCCATAGTTTTAAGGGATCCTTTGCCAGCAACCGTCATACTCCCTAAATTGCAGTGTATTTATTGTTGATGAATTGTTTTATATAACAGTTAAGAATTTTGTTGTATTAAGCAGTATAGATTATTTATTTAAAAAAACATAACCTATACACTGATTAATTGCAACAGATAGTGCTTCCATAGTTTCTGCTGCCCTTTTTTTAATTTTTGTTATTGTAGAAGCTACCTAATTAAACAAGGGTATAATTTATAAAATGTATTTGTAGGTATAGGCATTTGGTATACAATTTCAATCAATGTAAACTTTTAAAATTATACATTTATACGTATTAATTAACCATTTATAACTACTATATTTTTTTTTTTAAAGACAATGTACTAATTATATAGTTAAAATATAACTATAACATATTCCAAAAATTTTAAAAATCCTTGAGTTGACACGATACAAAATTTATTGTGAAAACGCATGTCGATAAAATTAAAAAAAAAATTGAAATATAGTTAAAAATGTACTTACTTCTAAACCTACAGGTGATTCATCATGGCCTCCATGGTTATCAATGGTAATGATATCACCAAGTGAGACAAGTATGCGACCTTTGCAATTCAGATCTCTCCTGCGGGCTGCGGCATCTGTAAGATTCAGTCAAACCATTTGAAATCAACTTATCGAAGACATATTGAAATCCTTCATGGCATATAACTTTGGCATTACGATTACTTAATACGTCAAGATTCATTTTAATAAAATTGTCAACACGTTTTTAAAGTTTAGAACTGTGTGCTTACAAAGTAAACAGTCTAATGACGGGCTATCTATATGATTGAAGATTGATATCAGCTCACATTTAAATAATTCATGTTTAATATATTTTATAAATAAGCAACTAAAATTAGAACAACAAATATTCATTGAATAAATAATAATATTTAATTCAACTAAACACTGATTTGGGTTATTTATAGAAATTTCACTATTATAGATTTATTAAAAAAAACAGTGCATGTTTGTTTATAACTGTAACATATATGTACATATTTATGTATGATTTACATAAATCTATATATCTATATATATTTATGGCTGTTTGTGATAAAACAGACAAATCCCAAAAAACTGGAAAAAACATTTTTTTTTAGAACAACACCATTTTAATAATCTTGATTACAATAGATGATAATGTGTCCTTTTTTAATTCAGATATCACAGTATATTAATAATTATATTACTGTGAAATAAATCATTTAATAACAAAAACATAAATACAAAATGGCTAATAAATTATAGTATAAATAAAGAACCTAAAGAAAAAAACAAACTTTATTTAAAAAAAAAAATATTAATAACATAACAAATTATATTATAAATTTATTTCAAAATAAAAATGAAAAAAAATAGTATATATTAAAATATAATATACAACATCTTCTTTAGTAAAAAAAAAAACAATAAACGATAAAAAACATAATATAATAAAAATAAATAGTTTAGTATATACTTACCTTCTTTGGTAAAAAAAACATTTTCATATAATAATAAAACCCTAAATTCCTTATAAGTTAATACGTTATAATATAAATGTACAAAATAAAAAAATAACAATTTAATTTTAACAGTAACAATACAATTTCAGTCTTTTAAAACAAAGTCATCGTATATATCAGTCTTATTTGTTGTAGGGTATATTTAGATGATGTCATAGAATCATTCATAGATTTTGTTGGTTGAAATTTAATGCAGTTACCATTTTCTTTTTTTATACATTCACTAGCTAGAACAGTAGCAGCTACTAATTTATTTTGTGTTTTTGTTTTTATACAATTTATTTTACTAATAGTAATTAATAATTAATTTTTATATAATTTTTAATAGTAAACCGTTAAATTATTTGACAGTTGTATGTAACATAAAATCCAAATTAAAAAAAAACTGGTTATCATTCTGTCAATAGACAGTTAGAGAATTGTTGGTAGGTAGGTATCTATAATTATTCTGATGGCGTTATAGGTATACTTATCAATCATCAAACTTAGAAACAAAAGTGTTATTAATAATAGGTACCTAGGTACCTTGTACGGTTGTACACATGCAGATTCAGTTAACTCGAAATATAGTGTTCATAAATCATAGATACTCGCATGTAAATCGAAAATATCGTAGGTACACACACACATACATATACCTATTGACCTGTCATATCAACATCACTTAAAGAACTTAAATTACTGATAAATACTCTTTTGACTGTAGAAATAATTTCACTGTGCTTAAAACTAATGCACATTGCTTTAACTTAAGATAATCTATTGTCAATTTAACAGTTCTCATGTGTGTTTTTAAAACTACTTGTTTAAAACACTTTAGGTAATCGTCAATCGATTTCATGAAAATATGTGTTCCTTTGTTTCTAGCAAAATGTCCGTACTTTTCACGATTTTTTTCACTCAAAACATTGTAACATTTTAAGATGGTTTTACAATGATGTTTATATATTTTTTTCTGTAAACACTTTTTCGTATAGAAATCCTGGTCCAAACATTTTCGTTCAGCAACTTTTTAGATTCGAAATTGGACTGAGATGGTACTTTAGAGAGGTCATTACTCATTTTTCGAAAATCTCCATAGTTTTTCCAAGAATGAGGAAAAACAGTAAAAAAATTAGTAAAAACGGCAAAATCGGTAAAAATCCGCCGTAAACGAGATTTTCACTGTTAAGATTTTAGTTATTTAGTCATAAATCGATAAGTTTTGAAGCTAGAAACACGAAAATTTCGGACCCGGACGTTTCGCCGCAACCGATTCGCCGCGGGACGTAATTTGGTGTGTATTAAAAATGGTACAACACCCGGATTCTGTGCTTAGTAATTTTTTGAAACATCGAATCCGAAGATTTTTTTGTATTTTGAAATAATACGTAAAAACTTTCTATTTCTAAGGCTCTGGCCACTTACGCGGCCCGAGTGCCGCCTCGCCGTGTACACCATTTGATAGGTCTTTTCATAACGAATAATTTGGTGTTTATTAAAAATGGTACAACACTCGGATTCTGTGCTTAGTAATTTTTTGAAACATCGAATCCGAAGATTTTTTTGTATTTTGAAATAATACGTAAAAACTTTCTATTTCTAAGGCTCTGGCCACTTACGCGGCCCGAGTGCCGCCTCGCCGTGTACACCATTCGATAGGTCTTTTCATAACGAATAATTTGGTGTGTATTAAAAATGGTACAACACCCGGATTCTGTGCTTTATATTGTTTTGAATAGTGTAACATCGGATTTATCTGTTAGATGAATTGCCTATTCTTACGCCTTGAATGGGTTTTGTGTTTGGAGTAGCATCCCCGATGTGCCGTGATAGTGATGTTCGCTTGTTTTGGGAAGCACTGGGCTCTCTTATCAAAAATTGCTAGCGGAACATTCGTTTTTTTTAGGCAACAGAGATGATGAAAGTATAGTAGTAGTGTTGTCAAATCAGACTGTCTTGGTAAATGTGATCCTATTGTAAATGAACTAGAAACATTTGCTGGTAAGCACATCAAACTATACAGTATAATTTAGATCTATTTGATGTGAATTTTAATTTTTTAAGAAATATCAATTTCGATATTTATTTATAGTGATATTGATACAGGTTTACTATATTAATTGTGTTTTTTTTTTTTTATTAGGAAGTAACATTGGAAGTATACTAGGTGACATAGAAGATATTGACTTGGATCAATTCGAGGAATCATCTGATGAATTTTATAATAGTCCAGAATATACACCTTTTTCTGAAAATGAAGTTGTGTCTGAAGATAGTGATGCAGATAATGAAAAGCGAAAAATTGTTCCAAGTAATGAACCAGAAACGTTAAGTCTTATTGTTGATACAGCAAAAAAAAAAATCCTAAGACGAAAAAATTAATTAAAGATAAAAGGGATTTTTGTTTATTTTGTGAAATTCTGGTGAGTAATTACTCGCCATTTAGAACGTAATCATGTGTTTGAACCGGAAGTTAAAGAATTTATTACCCTGCCTAACAAAGGTAAAGAGCGTTTAAAACTTTTAGAGTTATTAAAAAATTAAGGAAATTTTCAATACAATAAAAACATATTAAAACAAAAAACAGGATCTATTATTGTTGGTAGAATACCATTACTTAAAGATAAAGTCAAAACCGATTACTTTTTACCTTGTAAATATTGTTTTAAATTTTTGAAAAAAAAAAATTGTATCGTCATATGAGTAAATGTTTGTTTCGAAATAATGATTTGAATGATGGTTTAAAGAAGCGAAGAAATGATTTGACGCAAAGTGCTATATTATTAGAAACAGATGATGATAATAAACAATTGAAAGTTGATGTTTTTACTAATATGAAATGTGATGATATTACTTCTATTTCCCAAAGAGATGACCTCATATGTTCATTAGGTACAAGACTTCTGAAAAACCATAGAGAAAAACATTTAAAAACTTACATATCACAAAGGTTAAGACAACTTGCAAAATTATTAAAAATTTTACAAAGTTTAGAACCAAATATAAAAAATTTAAGACTTTTAAGTTCCAAAATTTTATAAAACTATAGTTTTAGCTGCTAAAAAATTGAGTGGCTATAATGAAGAAAAAAATACATATGATCATCCATCAAATGCTCTAAAAATAGGTAATTCAATACTGCAATGTGCTGATATCCTTGAAAGTAAATTTATTATTAATGGTTAGCGTGAAGAAAATTTACAAAATTTAAAACATTTCATTACAGTTTTCCAAAAAGAATGGAAATTTTGTATCTCTTCTAATGCATGTCAGGATATTTCAAAAAAAAAATTTAATAAACCCAGCAATTTACCAGATGCCAAAGATATCACACTTCTACATGATTTTTTATCTAATCAACTTACAAATGTTAAGGGTTCAATTGAAAATGGAGAAATAAACCAAGAAATGTACAAAATTTTATGTCAAAACTTATTAACCCAAATTATTCTACTTAATCGCCGTAGATCTGGTGAAGTCCACCGTACCAAAATCCAAGACTACTTACAACGAAACACCAACAATATGCAAGAAGAAATCCAAAAGTCACTTTCAGATGTTGAGTTAAAATTATCAAAAAGTTTTAAGAGATTTGAAATCAGAGGAAAGCGAGGAAGATCAGTGCCAGTTTTGTTGACGCCAATAATGAAACAATCATTGGATATACTTTTAAAAATACGAAGTTCAGTAAATGTATTTGATCAAAATGAATATTTATTCGCGATTCCCTACACTATTGAAGGTTGTCATCGTGGCTCAGACTGTCTTCGAAAAGCTGCTAAAGAATGTGGATCATTAGTACCATACCTGCTTACTTGCACAAAATTACGGAAACATATTGCAACGATGTCACAGTTATTAAATTTGACAGTAAATGATAGAGAACAGCTGGCCAATTTTATGGGGCATGACCTTGCTATTCATAATGAATATTATAGGCTGCCGGATGAGACTTTACAAATTAGTAGGGTTAGTAAAATACTTCTTGCCATGGAATCTGGGAATCTTCATGAACTTAAAGGCAAAACACTTGAAGAATTTGATAACTTTTTAAGTCCAGTTGTTGACAATAATTCATCTGATTCCGAAGATGACAATGTTGCAGGTATTATACAAATTTTTATAAAATAACTATTTTTTTATTTTACACAATTTTTTTGTATTTTTCAATAGAAGTGGTCATGGACAATATTTTTGAATCATCAAATAATGATGAGCGTGCATATAATACTAAACAGCCATTAGAATTAAAAAAAAAGAATGAATATTAAAAAAAAACGTGACTATATGAAATGGAGTAATAGTGAGATTGCTGCCATTACACGTTCACTATAGTGCGTTTCACAACAAATGTCCCTCGATAGTTGCGCGCCTAGCGGTGGTTTTTACTGAAACCAGGGGTTCGCAATTCGGGCTGAGAAATAAAGAGCGCGTGTTTTTAAAATATGATACGCAGCAGTTCCACATTTTTGGATCATTGGCATTCATTGTATTATAAGGAATTCGTAATTAGCTGTTAGTTTAGGAAACCATAACGAAAAATCGCCACCAGGAGCGCAACTATCGAGGGACATTTGTTGTGAAACGCACTATAGGCAAATTTATCGCATTGCAGAAAATTCCACAACAACACGACTGTCTATTGGCAATAAAAAATGAGCCAGTTTTAAATAAAAGAACTTGGAAAAACATAAAAATTTCAAGTAGCCAATTTAATTAAAAAGTCAATGAAGTAAACATTTTTTTTTAAATAAAATATTTTCTTTAAATTTATATTTTGAAAGATCTTATATTTCTTATTTATGCAAGTGTTTTTCAATTTTTATGTATATTACAAGTTGAGGTAATTTATAAAATATCTATTTTAAAATCACATTTTAATTATTCTAAAATAAAATTATGAATTAAGAAGCATCATTGGTGTTTTCCTTAATACAATCCTCATACAATATTTCAGTGTTTTATTATATTATAAATAGATTTTGGAAATATACTTATGTGTGTCTTATGTCATGTTAGTAACCTTACAAATTTATGTAGGTACCAATGCTATAAAATTTAAAATAATATTAATGCTTTATATCCTCCAATAATGGAAGCCTTAATGTATAGAAAGTATGTATAATAGATATTCGATTCAACAAGGAACATTTGACATATGAATACTACACTATAGATGTCGCAAGTATAGTGTATATTATATTATTGGACTTATAAAGTATCTTTACATTCTAATATAAATGAGGTATTATTAGTATTGAAAGTTAAATAATATTCACACTTTTAGTCTAACAGATAATTGGAAGACTCTTGGCAATGTTTATTTTGAAGTACAAAACTTGAGTGCAAAAAATTAATTTAATCCTTGAGTTGAGTCATCTGATACTTATGGCTTACTAACTCATACTTGTGACCACCTGTGGTAAATAATTAATAAATAAATAAGTAATATATAATACAAATTAAAGATAGTATAGTATAAGTGTGATTGTGCTAGTACCATTGTATTACATAACTACTCATGATGTATCCTCTGGGATCCAAAATATGCTTTCAGAGTATTATGAACGATTTATTGATATCGGATGTTACAAGAGTGATTTCAAATACTCATATCCTATTAATATTGACAATTTTACACACGAATAAGCATAACTTGGCTTATGAACTCCATCCTATATTTTTTAAATATAACTGATAACAGGGTTTTTAACATAGTGTTTATATGGGATGTCACAGGAGGCTGTTCGAATTAAATAAATACTCAGTTTCTTTTTTGTGTTAGTGATTTTTGCACACATCACATAAAACTGGCCTTACGCATTCCATAAGTACTATTTTTAAAATAATATAACTGCAGATAATTGTTGAATGTGGTATTAGCATTGTATTTATATCGAATGTCTGGAGGTGTTTTTTTTTTAAATTGTACTCACTTAATGAGTAACTGGTACACTGGAACACGCTTTCTTTGTATCCTCCGGAGTTCACAAAACATTGGAAGTTATAAGAACAGTATAAATACCTATTAATTTTTTTTTTTAATTCGCCCATGCAAGTATAGATTCCGAATATAAGTTTTAAAGTTATTATTTACCCACTGTACAAAATTCCTTCCCAAGAACATCCCTAGAATGTCCATCAAGGATGTGCGATGTTATTATTCAGAGCCTAATAATGTTATTAAGATGTGTGTGGGATTGCTAACGCCACGTCGAGTAACTTAAAAAAAAGTTATTCGTAGGAAGTTACAGTATAACGTCTATAAAACTACCGTCCCACTGTACAAAATTCCTTCCCAAGAACATCCCTAGAATGTCCATCAAGGATGTGCGATGTTATTATTCAAGGGCTAATAATGTTATTAAGATGTGTGTGGGATTGCTAATGCCACGTCAAGTAACTTAAAAAAAAGTTATTCATAGGAAGTTACAGTATAACGTCTATAAAACTACAGTAATTTATAAACATGAAATATTAAACAAGATTTAAAATCCAACTGGTAATAATTAATTTTATTACAAACAAATATAAAAGTTATAAAATAAATGTTTAACACGCCTCTATTAACATTTAAATAATAATATATACATAATAATAATAAGAATACAATATTAAAAAAAAATAATACAATAAAATTATATCATGAACATTTTAATAGTTATAATATATAATAATTATAATAATAAGAAAAAAATTTAACTTTGTATACCTAAAATAATAATACAATAAAATTATATCATGAACATTTTAATAGTTATAATATATAATAATCTGAGTATGAACATCATATTCAGATTCACTCTGAGATTCACCTCCTGATGCAATAAAGAGTTCCAACTCTTTAGCTGCAGCTGCTTCGTAAGATACTTGATATAAAATAAAGTAAGTATACAATTATAAATAAAACCATTAATTAAATTAATTTATAATAACTATTATTTACCAAATTCTTCAACAATTTTAACAATATGTTTAGTCCATTTCGAAGAGGGCTTAATTCCTCTCATTATAGTCATTGTAGTGACACGATAATTAGGCCAAAAACATTTAAAATTTCCCTTTGTTTTAGATTTCTTTAACCAGTTAACTGGAAGGACCGAATATTTATTTTCTTCCTCAAAAAAACCCAATACATACTGTGAACAATATTAACTATGAATATATCAAGGAATAAATGTTATAGGGGCAGGTACCTAATTTGAAATAATTTTAATGACAAGTTACTTCAGGTTAAATAGCAATACTAATAAAGCAGTATTTATGGATTCATAAATTGTTACCAATATAAATTAAATAAATATGCTGATTGAAATATTAAAAATGTTTTTCATTGATTTCTAAAATAAATCTAAGGAGTATTTACAAACAATAAAGCCTCAAATGTTTAGTTCATATGATAGGTACTAGGTTAAAAATATATTATAAAATAATAGTTACCTTAGTTTGATCACTTAATTCACATTTCTGCATCTTGAATCTTTTTGATGTTTAAATTAATTATAATCAAATCTAAAAATAAAAGTTTAGATAAAAAAATAAATAATCAAATTTTTGTATGCTGTAAATATTCAATACCTACATAAAGAGTGGACTGGATATGTAGGTATATGAGAGCTATTGTATATTTAAACTTAAAATTTTTAAGTAAATAAATTAGAATTCACAGAAATGTTTAAATAAGGAACCTATATTTAATTATTTAAACTGTTATAAATATCTTCTAAAATCAGAATACAAACTATCATACAAAATTTTAATATAAAAAAAATATGAGCACCTATACCTAGTACATTCAAAACTCGATGAGAATATTTTCAATTATGAACATAATATTTCATTTTGGTATAGGTACAATTTTACTGTTCACATAATATAAAGAGCTATATTTATTAAATTATTAAATGTGATAATATAATAAAGTGGTAATGAATAAATGAAATGTTTAATAACATGGTTTTAAAACAGTGAACACATGTCCTATATATTGTGGCTAATTTATCAATTATATGGTTACCCCACCTCTCAAGTGAAATTTATAATAACAGTGGATAAAATGTTGATACATATTACATTTTATAATATAAGAAACTAAACGCCCATTAAGGAACTTAATATTATAATATATTATTATGCTTACTCCACAATAAGAAACTAATCAAATAAACTCTTAAGCTAGTTAAACAGTAATTCAATTCTTAATCTAACCTACATGAAGCATAGCTATTATAACAATATAATATGGGCACATATTACAATATAACTATCATATTAATTATGTGTCCATATTATTATTATTAGGGGCTTACCTACACAGATATATTATACCTGTACCTAGTAATAATGTATATCTGTGCCTACTGCCTAGTGCCTACCTACCTGCGTAATATGGATTCAAATAAATAATGTGACATAAAACATGCGTAAAATAACATACAATACAAGCAGTCAAGAATTCCAACGATATGGATTGGTACATAACGTGATTTCATGTGAAACTAGCCATAAATAGGTAAAATATAATTAATGACTTACCAAGTTATATCGAAGTACTTCAAAATCACGAAACCGGAAAAACAGCTAGTAGTTCCTTCAGTTATAATTAAAATTAATGAAGATGAAACATAATATCATACAAAAATATATTTTTACACAATACTCAATACAAAATAGAGAAAACACAAATAACAACAATAAAACGCGCAATTTAACATTAGATCACGTGACACGAGCGCTCACACAAATACACAATGGTAACGGCTCGCGGTTCATGCAGGTATTGGTGCCAACTAAAGAAGTTTCTGTATTGCCAATATAATTTTAAAATATAGAACGGTTCGTATACTTTGTAATTTATATAATAATAATATTATTATTATAATACAATGTAATACGTATGTATATGGCATTGGCACAGCACTTATTTAAATAATACATTTTAATAAAATATGTACGATTTTGTAATTTTAAATTATTACTTTAAAATTCTTTTCTTTTATATGATATTATTATCTAATATATATATATATAATATATATAGCTAGATATACCAAATTTTAGCCATCTATGAACATTCTATAGATGTTATTTTTAATATGACTATTTGCCGTTTTTGAAATACATTATAAAGATGTTTTTTAAAACTCAAATAATGTGTATTGTTAACATTATCCTATTAACGTAAAATAGATGATTTCCAAAAATGTCAATTGTAAAGACATTCATTAAGATGTTATGGTTGATCCATGATACAATGCGGTACGTTAAAGAGATGTTTGTTGTCGATGTTATATACGATATTTTTTTAACATCCTATTATTCATAAATAGATGTCTTTTCACGATGTTATAATATAGGATATCAATAAGATGTTTTAGTTGATCAATGGTTTAGTGGGTAGGGTGGATATCACAAATACCTTTAAATCCCTATGGAGTCTATAACATACGCCATACCGGTATGTGTGTGTGTGTGTGTGTATTTACGAATTTTATGTGTTTATAAATATATATGTATAATATATATTTTGTATAATTATATATATTGTATATATATGAATACATTTATGTTATTTCAGTCGGTGTATTAGCACATTCTCAGTACCGTTTAATAAATATACCGTGTTGTCACCGTGCAACTGTGTCTATTACCATTATTACATGTACATTTGGTGCATATTAGGTGCTATAGTGATTATCAGCGCTCGTAAATTCATGCACTAAAAAATGCATAAATAAGCATGCATTCATGCCCTAAAAATTAGCAAAATATGCACTAAAAAGTTTGAAAATATGCATTTATATGCCCTAAAATTATTCTGCACCTACAATGAAAAAATTTGGAATTTAATATTAGGTATTTCATTTTGAGATATATTTGTATAATATTTATAAAAATTATATTTACTTTTTTTTTTAAAATTACACTGTATTTTTAGCGTTTTATGTGATGCCCATCTAATTTGTAAACGTGTCTTGGATTTCTTCGACTATTGCAATCAAAGTTTGATTTGATATAAATCAAGTTAGCCTGTAGTTGTTGGAGTTTGAAAAAAATTTTCGATTTTTTTACAGCCACAGCATCGCTTTCGTCAAATGATTCAACTATACGTTTTATAGTTTCAAAATATGTGCAGTTGTACGACGCAGCAGTTAACCATGTACCTTAGTGAGTAATAACAGGTGATGGGGTGATGGTAAGTCAGGTGCTTCATTTCTAAAATATTGTATTCGATATATATGAATCGATACCTCTGATCTAAATAGGTATGTAGTATGTACTAGCTAGGATTCTAGGTAGTCACAGGAGAATAATAATAAATAGAAATACTATCATTTAAAAACGTAAACGGGAAAATAAATAAGATACAAGAAACTTTTCGAATATTTGTCTGAAAAATTTTTTCATGAAATAATATGCGCTAACAACTCTAAAAAATCGACTATATGCCAAATATGCCTTAACACCCAAAACATGCAAAAACATGCACTATTAAACTTTATATTATTGTTACTACTGTTATGAAACGAATTTGTATCTCAGTTAGCATGTTTTCCTGTGTAGCAGAAAAAACATGCGGATGCATGAACTTACGAGCCCTGGTGATTATAAAAGACCGTGTTATTAGATTGTATTTATAATCCGTATACACCGTGTTGTAAAAGTATAATAGTGTGTGTATTTACTGTGTTAAGAACTACCACAATTTACTATATTTTATAAATTGGTATGAATATTTTTCTTTATGCATAACAATATATTATAATATTATTAATTAGATTGAAATGTCCAATGACTATATAGTATAAACTTAACATTTATATACATCATATTATTATAAAATATAATATATTTTAAAACGTTTTAATAATAAATATAATAAGTTAGCTGTTAGACCAATAATTTATATTTAATAGCGTCAAAAACGTCTTATCACGGTTGTTATCAAATGTACAGTACGTGATCATACCACAGAATAATTAGAGTATCTTCTAAAAATTTACGTTGGATTCGATTGAAATCTAGTTGGTAACGCTGTATTTTGGAACAAGATCCAACAATAAAACATTTTCTAATCGTTGAGTTTTGGAACGCAAATCATCATTTCGATTAAACAACGCTGAGTTTTGGAAGGACGTATTACTAATAACAATGATGATTGTTACTTGTTAGGTTATAAACAATTGCATATAATTGTACATGATATCAATATCATCGCATGGTGCATGCACGTGTTACTTGTAAGTTGTGACTTGTGAGTGAAAAACGAACATTATATTATATAATATACCCTTGAAACCCTTCAACGACCGTTTGAAACGAATAATACTAAGTACGAACTTCAGTCTTCAATTCTTACCTTTTGGCTTTTCCAAATAAACATTAATAAACATGTAAGTATATATATTATATCATAGAATACCTAGTTTTACTTAAGTATATATTATATTATATAGGTAAATCTATATATAATAACCTATTATATAATTTATATTATAATATTATTGTCAGTATTCAAAAGATGTATACACTTTGCATCTAACTAAATGACAAATGTGGTTTATAAAAATAATTTTGGTACCTATATTGTTTAATAATTTAAATTTATAATTATACGATTCAGTTATTAAATTGATTTATATAGTATTATACTAAACGAAAATTAAAAGTCAGATTATTTACTCATAATTAGTTTAACTAACATAAGTATAATAAAATTATAAACGTATTATATTAATAATGAGTTAGGTACCGTAAGCCGGGGTAACTTTGCGCCATTTTAACGCTTTTTTCAACTTAAGGGCAAAATTTAACTAGGTTATGAGTAAAAAAATTAAAACCTAATAATTTTCACGTAAAGGTGTGGGTACAGATATCCCTTCTGCAAAATCAAATTTTTAATTTTTTAATTTTTTCACTATAAATATTTTTTTGAAAAAATGGGCCAAAGTTACCCGGTAACGGGGTAACTTTAACCCACCTCTAAAATCCCTATAGTTTTCACCTTATTTCTGCATTGGTCCAAAGTTAGCCTATGCTAGATTAATTAGCTACTACCTGAGAATTAATTACGTGTATTTTGATGGTAAAACAATCTAAAATAACAAATAAAAACAACTTTTAGGAAGAAGAAACTGTTTATTTCATCAGAAATGTATACTTTAATTATTATAAAAAAAAATCTGTAAAACAGTTAGGTAGGTACCTATACGAATTATACATTTATGTATTACATTATTAAATATTATATTTATATTATAAAGAAAAATCTGTAAAACAGTTATAAGAAATATAAATTTATGTTTTCAAACAAATTCGTCAAGATCTGGAACCAGGAAAAAATTATGTTTGCATAACTTAGGTGGTTCGATTTTTCCGATTACGTCGCCCCACTCATATTTGATGCAATCTTTTTTTGTCGGCCACCGCCAGCTTTTTGACCTCTTTTCCATGCAATCTACTTCTGCGCCTTTTTCCCTTATCGCAGTTATACGACCCGGAAACTTTTTGTTCTCAAACATTACTATAACAAAATCTCCAACGTTGTACGAAGCTTGATCTCTTTCAGGTTCACCGGCTTGAGGTTCATCGGCTTCAACTTCGTCTGCATGTAGGTTATCCATGTTTTCATCACTGTCCTCTTCACTGCCACTATCTGACTCATCGACAAAATCCATAATATCGGATTCATCGCTGGAGGAAGAAGACACAACTTTACGTTTTTTATTTTTTGCCACAGGTCCGGTATCAACACTTGCCTGTTGGAGGTCTTCATAAAAAATACTGTTTCCTGGTAAAACTTGTAGTTTTTTTCGTGTCTTGCCAGGTCCACCTATGAAATCTTCGCGTTCTTTTTGAAGACGATCTAAGAACGCCTGTCCGATCAAATCTTCGTCCAGTGTGCAATTTTTATTTTCTGCTAATCGATCGAGAAGCTTTTGCCTGTTAATAGGGTAGATACCAGCTTTTGCAAATCCCGATTGCAAGTTCTGTGTTTTTTTAAATTCCATTTTGTCCATCAACTTGGCGAGAAGCCTTGGAAACACGTCTTTGGGTAATGTAGAGAAGCAAGAACCATGTTTGGTTTTTTTCCACTCTCTCAACAGTTCCCTCCAAGCTCCCTTCATTGGTCGGAAAAAAGCGATGTCCAGTGGTTGGGAAATATGTGTAGTATTCGGAGGTAAACATATAAATTTAATATCGTGTTCATCACATAACCTCAACACACGTTCGTTGATGTGAGAGGCCAAATTATCACCTATCAACGCTGAAGGTCCACCACCTTCTACTTCTTTCAAGAAAACACTCTCGAACCAGTCTTCAAAGGTGACGGAGTCGAACCAACCACTTTTGGTTCTGTTGTACCGGGTACGAGGTGGACCACCTTCTGTCCACGTAGTCCACAACGATTCCGCTTTATAAACTACATAAGTTGGAATGACATGACCCTCCGCATTGCCACAAAACATTAGGGAAATGGCGCTTTTGCTAGAATTGCAAATATTTTCAACATAT
Organism: Therioaphis trifolii; assembly: GCA_027580255.1. Classification (NCBI taxonomy): domain Eukaryota; kingdom Metazoa; phylum Arthropoda; class Insecta; order Hemiptera; family Aphididae; genus Therioaphis; species Therioaphis trifolii. Next base: position 59,522 of record JALBXZ010000103.1, read on the forward strand.
TTTGCACCTCTCTTTGCAATAACTTTTTTATTTCCCGGGTCGTCGGTTAAGTTCGTCTCGTCGTAATTATATATCCTCGAAGGCGGAATACCACTCAACGTCCTTTCGAGGCGGTCCATATAATCGTTAATGTCACTTGATGTTATGTTGGCGCGAGTTTTTTTAATATTTGCACTAAACTTAACCGACAATTCTGGATGTCTTTTAAGAAAACCGCTTACCCAATCATCTCCCGGTATATTGTTCTTAAACTGTGGTACTTGAGTACCTTTGCTATTCAAATATCGACTTATGGTCATTTTTAGGTCATAAGGTATCAATGGAAATCCGTAATTAGCCAAAGTAACACAGTGCTGAGCAAAACTCAATTCTTGTTCACGGCAAAAGACTGTCGGACGGCCAACACTTTTGCCGTGGTCATTTTTTTAATTTATTTTTTATGGTCGATCTAGGTATCTTATAGTGATTTGAAGCTGCACGTTGGCTCATTAATTTTAATCTTATTGACTTTAGGCACATTTGTAAAGTATTTTCACTATAATTCTGGTACGTCCTAGTACCGGGCTTACGTATTACTTTCCGCGGCATGTTGATCTATTACACAAAAAAGAAAAGACAGAGGAGATACCATTGATTAAATATACATAGATAGACCAAGTGATAGGAAAAATCGTTAACGCTTTATAAAGTGGAATGGGAGCCAGAAATGTAGTAGTGTGGGAGCCAGGCCAATAGGTAGCCCTATGGTTACGCTGTTAGTAGTTTGTTCCGCCATGAAAATGTTTTGTCTTACCAAGACCAAATAGCTATCTGTGTTAATTGTTATCAGTTATCACTATCATTGTGGGTTTGCCGAATTTGAATTTAAATTTGCAACGTTATTAATTATTATATTTTAAATTGTCCGTGTTTAATATAATAATATTAAATATTTCCACTACTCATGCGTTTTCATCCATATCTACAATTGATGTTTCAACGTTAGAAGAGTATGAAGCTAAAGTAACACTTGAAAATTGCTCAAACAGTTATTTTGCAGGTTACTTGGGACACAAATGTTTTAAAAAATTTAAATGTGACAATTGTTCAAATGTAATGATAAAATCTGATGAAGAAAATCAATTTAATGAACAAGAATTTCTTATTTTTTGTAGAAACTATGACTGTAAAACATCTGATATATTTTTAAAAAGACCAACACATAGCTTTACTCAATTTATAACTTTAGCACAGCAAATAATTAAAAAAACCGTTGAAATAATGCCTCACAAAAAATTCATACGTCAATTTCTTTTTGATAAAATAAAAAGTGATTTGTCATATATCTGTAAGTTTTATGAATCATGCAATGACCATTTTAATTATATAATTATTCATTTTATTAATTGTAAGCTCCTCAGAGATTTTAATTGGAAATCCAGAAATATTAAAAGCACCAGAGTTGAAAAAAACCAAAATAAATTAAGTATTTTAAAAAATAAGTAATAACTTAAATATGTATTATTGTTGGAATGCATTTTATAAAAATAAACATATCTATTATAATCATTAAATTGATTTGTATTTACTGTTTATTCTTACCTTATTTTCTTTTGTAACTATCGTACAGTTTGTATCATACATGATTTTAATAACGAAGGATTATTTATTTTTATCAGCTTGAATATCTAAGGACTGAAAATTTAATACTAGACCCCACATAAGTGGCTCTCTTAAATTTTAAGATATAATATAGGCACGGCTTTTGTTAATAAAGGAGTTAAGATACGGTAAGTGTGTCAAAATCACGTAAACTTTCAAAATATTTTGTACTTAGAAATGCATAAAATTTCCAAAATATATTTGCATATTTTTTTTTATAGTATATTTAATCAATGATATAAGTTTGACCGCTCGGCCACCTCGTCCCAGAATAATAATAATAATAATAATAATATTCAATATCAATTTATATTCGTGGAATTGAAACTTCTTATCGCGATTTAATATGCGGGTCTGCGGTCTTTTCCCGGCGTACCCCTCACCACCATAATATAGATATATGTTTTCATTGTCTACTTGATTTATATAATTATTTGGTGGTCAATTACTGTACCCGCTATCTATTGACATTCTTACGCTACTAATATTCATATTCCCATATTGTCCATTGACTTGGTCTATCTATGTATATTTAATCAATGGAGATACTATACAAATTAAGTACCAAGAGGGACTATATAAAACACGGAAATAGTATTATAATGCCAAAAAAAGGAAAATAAACAAAATTGTTCGACTCAGATTGTAGCTATCGGGAAACATTGTCCCAGGGCCAAAGTTACCCCAACCTTAAAAACGTGTTTTAACCAACCAAAAAAAAGTGTTTTTTTACAATTGTTGATAAAAACTTTATAACGATTATATATGTGAGACAATATTCTTAGTTACCGAGTACTAAGTTGATTGTATCATACAACACCAAATAAAAGTTATGAAAGCACACTTTTTCCAAACAAAAACTTTGACAACAAACAAAATTTTTATTGATAACAAGACAAGTGATAGCGGCAAAAACTGTTATCATATTCGGTTACCAGTGTTGTTGACTATGGGAAACCACCACAATATGTTGATAATAGTCACACGTCTTATCACACCACACAAAAGTATGAGAAATTCCAATGGCGGGCCAAAGTTACCACCCGGGCCCAAAGTTACCCCGGCCTACGGTAGTTATTTCTTATAGTTTATTATTATATTATTCTATAGTTTCAAGTTTTTATCTTCGAAGTATTGCAGTAAACCCAGATATGTAAAATTTCATGTTTCAATGGCCTGTTGAAAATTTCATTAGGCACTTTTATACATTTAATTTGTTTTGTATATATGATTCAATCATTTTTTTACACACCTGAACTATATTATATACAATTATTTAAAATTGATTTATATAATGAAAATAGTTGCTGGCTATCTAAATTGTATTTAAATGGTACCTATAATCAATAATCATAAAAAAATAATAACTATATATCAAAGCAGTGTTTAATTCTTTATTTTGTTGGTAATTTATTGATTTTTCAGTAGAACCTAATATAAATTTGTATGACTGTACCTATTTAACTTAGACAAAAAATAATAGGTAACAAATCTAAAGAAATTTATAAATAATCCCCTTAAATAATAATTATTTAATTAGTAAAAGTATTTAAAAAAGCTATTAAAAATATGATCAATGTTTATTGTTAACTCTGGGTATATAATATCAAATACACAGTTTTGATATTTAATTATTTATAGTGATTGTAATGATTATTAATACCATATAGCCAGATGTGTAATGTGTAAATTTATGATTTAAATACTTTTTTACTTTCAAAATATCAAACACTAGAAATGTCAATTTCACAAAATGTTGGTCCCGACATTAGTAATTTTAATTTTAATAGTTCTCAATTGAACAGCCTTATATAATACAAAAAAAGTATAAGTTGCCATTATAAACATACCATGTTAAACTAACAAATAATAGGTCAACAAAAATAAATAAACAACTAAAAATGTATCAAAAATATTATTTAAATATATATATATATATAACCAAATAAAATATTAACTATTTTAATAATACTAATATTACAATCATAGATTTTTTAACCATCCTCATTATTTACTGTTGTATGCGTATGATACTAATCAATTAACATAGGTATATTCTTTGAAATGTAATTTTTGATATTGAAAAGTTTCCCTTAAAATCTTTTGAATCTTTTCTACCTTACATCTCCGTAGTAAACCTTACCTATAGGTAATAAACATTGTTGATATTCTATTTAAAGAAATAATACAACAAGGACTTATGTATCATTCGTTTTTTAAATAGTAATTAAAATTCATCGTAAATATAAAATGTCAAACCTGAAGAAATCATGCAAGTCCGGCCGTTATCGACTGCGTAAACAAGCAGCAACTCAAGCTGCTGCTTTGTTAAGATCATCAAGTGAAGATGAAGATTTGACTAATCAGACTCCATTAATATCAGTATGCCAACACGTTAATAGTTCCTCACCGGACACAGAAATCCTACTTCTTTCTGATGTTGTTGGAACAAACAATATTAATGTAGATTATACACAGGAAACTGATTATAGTAGTGAATCATCAAATTCATATTATAATCCTGAAGATACTCCGAGTCTAAGATTAGTATTAGCACAGTGGGCTCTACGATGTAATGTACCACACACTACTTTAAATGATTTATTACTAAGTATTTCTATTTTTTCTGAATTTCAAGGATTACCAAAAACTGCAAGGACATTATTAAATACTCCCACTATGGTTTCCATAAAACAAATTAAAGGGGGTATTTACCATCATTTTAGTATTAAAAATGAACTGGAAGATTTAATTAGGAGCAATGAAAATCTGCCTTCTCTATTACATTTGATGGTTGGAATTGATGGATTGCCTATTACAAATAACCCTGTTAGTCAATTATGGCCAATTTTAGGTTATTTTAGTAATATTAGCTATAAGCGACCACAATTGTTCATTATTGGTGCTTATTGTGGAAAGACTAAGCCTTTAGATTCAAATGAATTTCTAACTGATTTTGTTAATGAAGTAAAATATCTCTCTAAAAATGGATTTATGTTCAATGGAAAGTGTGTTAAAATTATTCTGAAAGGACTAATCTGCGATGCACCCGGGAAATCCTTGGTTCTTAACATTAGAGGCCACAATGGCAAACATTCATGTCTTAGATATTTAAATGTAGGTAAATGGATAAATAACAGAGTTTTTTTTCCTGAATTAGAATCTACTTTAAGAACTCATACCGACTTTATTACTTATTCAGACATACATTTTCATACCGGTGTAACAATAATGTCAGAAATCCCGGATTTTGATATAGTTATGTCCACTCCATATGATTACATGCACTCTATATGTATTGGGTTGATGAAAAAATTATTGTTGTTTTGGACTGGAATAAATAAACAACATCTGTCATTACCATCAAATTTAATTTCTGTGTTGGATGAAAAATTAACATCAATGAGCTTTTATATACCAGAAGAATTCCAAAGGAAACCTAATTTGAATAGTCGTAGGCATCCATTGCGAGATTCAAACAGATGGAAAGCCACAGAGTTGAGGGAGTGTCTTCTATACACAGGAAAAGTAATTTTCCGTGAAATTCTCAGTAAAGAAGTATATGAACATTTTTTAGAATTATCTCTTGCTATAAGAATTCTGTTACAGATGAAACAAATAGTACAGATGAAATATATATATATAAATTATGCTGGAAATTTGCTTAAACATTTTGTTGGAAAATTCGCTTATTTATATGGTGAAATGTATATGTCGCATAATGTTCATTCGGCTCTCCATTTAGTTGGTGATGTAAAAAATTATGGATCATTAAATAATTTTTCAGCATTTCCTTTTGAGAGTTTTATGCAACCATTAAAAAAAAAATTAGGTCTGGTATGAAACCCTGGAAGCAGTTAGCTAATTGATTTGCTGAAAACCGTATTAATCGTTTGAATTTGCAATATAAATCATTATCACAATCAAATGGTCCTATAAACGCTTATTGTAGATTAAAGGAAAGACCACTGACATTAAATTCCAGTACATTACAGTATACAGGATGGAAAACTGACAAGTTTTCAATAAAAATCAACAATGCTGATAATTGTGTGGAAATGAAAAATGGTTTTTTTGTACTTCTAGAAAATATAGCTACATTAAAAATAGATACTTATAAAATATTAGTTATTGGACGATGCTATGAAAAGATTCAAAATTTTTTTACTACTCCATGCTCATCTCAATTGTTGAATATTCATGAGGTGCATCAATTGGGTAGTTTACAATCTTGGCCACTAGAAGATGTTGTAAATAAATTAGTTAGATTACCTTTATATAGTGATAAAGTTGTTCTTATTCCATTTGCCCATGATACTTAGTATAGGTACTTACATAAACAAGTTATTATTATTGTAGATATTATTTTTTTTTATTAGGGAATATTACTAGTTTGTGAATTAATTATTATCATTTATCATGTATTTTGTTTTTTAAATTATTTTTTCAAGTATGTCAATTATAAGTTTATTATAATTTATAGTATTATAACTTTATTCTACATTAAAATTCAATTTTCATATGTTGATTCCTCAAAATATTTTTATTAACTACTATAGCCAATTAAGAACTATTTCTGTATTTTGAAACAAACATGTTTGATTGGTTTAAATTTACATTTACATTTATATTATATATTTTATATTATTCTATACATTTTGTACAGGACTTGGTCTGTTGTTTCCTAAAATATTTGAAAATATTCTTAGTAAAATAGTATCTCCCTTATTTAAAAATATAATTATTGATGAACAACATGGCTTTTTTTCTGGCAGATCAACTACTAATAATTTATTAATATTCCAAAATTACATATAAGACGCCTTGAATATGAATTGTCAGGTAGATGTAATCTACACAGATTTCTCCAAGGCATTTGACAAATTAGACCATGACATTCTCGCAGCCAAATTACACAATTTAGGTTTTCGTAATCCTTTTCATTCTTGGTTAGTCTCTTTTATTTCTGGAAGAAAACAATATGTTAAGGTAAAAAAAATTGAGTCACCAATATACGATGCCAGTTAAGGGATTCCACAGGGTTCTCACCTAGCTCCCTTTTTATTCAATATATACGTAAACGATTTAAAAGTTACAAATTCCCGATTATTACTTTTTGCAGACGATTTAAAAATATTCCGAATAATTAAATCTCCTTGTGATGCAGAATTGCTCCAGAATGATCTTAATATTCTCAATAATTGGTGTAGTCTTAATAAAGTGTACTTCAATGTTGATAAATGTAAAATTATGACATATTCTAAAAAACGCGTAACTCAAAATTATAATTATTATCTAAATGGCATTGAATTGTCTAGAGTTTCTCATATCAAAGACCTTGGTATTCATTTTGACTCTTCCTTATCATTCAATTATCACTATGCACATGTCATAAACAAATCATCTTCAATGTTAGGTTTTGTATGTAGGATGTGCTCTGATTTCAATAATCCAATTGCCCTAAAATCTCTGTATTGTGCATTTGTCCGATCGGTACTCGAATATAATTCTGTCATTTGGTCTCCCTACATGTCTGGTCCCACTGAAGCTATTGAAGAGTTTCAAAATCGCTTCTTAACGTTCCTTGCTTTCAGATGCGGTGTCCAGCGCCAGCGACACACATCCTATTCGCCATTACTAACATTAACCAATTTAGAAACGTTACAAACTAGGAGAATTAGAATCGATATTTGTTTCATTTTTAAATTATTAAATGGTAGTATAAATTGCTCTGAGCTACTTGGTAAATTTAATTTTCTAGTACCTTCCTCTCGCACTCGAAATACTATTACATTTTATGCGCCATTCCACCGTACTAATTATGCTCAAAATGCTCCCATTAATAGATTAATGTCCCTTGTAAACAAGTATAATATAGATTTGTTCTTTTATAATAATATTGTTTCTTTTAAATCATATCTTAAAAATAATTTTATTTTATTTTATTTTTACAATACGGGACGAACCCTTTAGTACATGAATATAAAGTATAATAATAGTTTTAATAGTTAATGGAAACGTGGCTCAATATCAGAGAGAGAATGAAGGGTCAGTGTTGGCAATGCGCATAAGACGGATGATTGGTGAGTTTAGGTAGTAGTTTGAGGAAGAGGAGGGTATATGAAATGGAACAGATGATCGTGTACGGCGAGAGGGGACATTGAATGAGACATGAGATAGTAATTCATGATTGTCAATTTTAGATGAAAGAAGATTGGATAGAAATGTCAGGTTAGCTGAATGACGACGATCGGTGAGGCTTTCTAAGGAAAAGAGGTGTTGAATTGGTGTGTTATCGTGGGGTGGACAGACTATCTTTAGTTTGTTAGCAGCTTGACGGAGGAATTTTCTTTGGACCCTTTCTATCATGCTACGTGCGGAAGCGGTGGACGGGTCCCAGAGGACGGAACCATACTCAAGGATGGGACGGACTAGGGAGCAGAAAAGAGTTTTTAGAGGGGAGAGCAAGTGGAAATCAGAAGAAACACGGTTGATGAAACCAAGCAGTTTTAGAGCCTTACAACATATTATCTGAATATGCATATTAGGGCACAAGTTCCGTGTGAGAGTAAATCCTAAATCCTTTACATAATTATTACAGGTTGTTAAGGTGGTATTGTTTACGGTGTAAATATACTCGATAACAGCATTAATACGACTAAAAGTCATTACTGAACATTTAGCTATATTAAGAGCTAGCCCCAAAGATTCACCCCACGCAGCTAATCGTTGAAGGTCGATTTGAAGAAGGTGATAGTCAGAGATGGATTTTATACGGAAAAAGATTTTCATATCATCAGCAAAGATAAGGAGTTTGGCATGCTGGAGGACGGAGACCGCTGAGTTTACAAATAGGGCAAACAGGAGAGGAGAAAGAACAGCACCTTGTGGTACACCTGAGGAGGGGGTAAAGCGGTCCGAAGAGGTGGACTCAACAGTTACCCATTGGGTCCTATTTGTAATGTAATATCGAAACCAGGAAAGTAATGGTTCGCCGATTCCTATGGAGTTAGAGTCGACATAAGATGATTGTGATCAACACGGTCGAAAGCCTTGGAGAAATCTGTGTAGATTACATCTACTTGGCAATTATCGCGAAAAGCATCATATATATGAATGTAGACTAAGGTTACAAGTAAGAGTTGATCTACCAGGACGGAAGCCATGCTGCTCATCAATTAAGATATGATTCAAGGGAGAACGAATCGAATTAAGAACGAGCGTTTCAAATATTTTGGATAAATGTGGGAGGATAGTTATGGGACGATAGTTTGAAACATCAGTTGAATCACCAGACTTAAGTATGGGTCTAATAGAGCCAAGTTTAAGTGCAGACGGAAAAATACCCGAGTCGATAGAACGCCTAAACAATAACCATAATGGTTCTGCAAGAACAGATCGAAGTTTGTATAAGAAATCACCCTGGATACCATCAGGACTGACAGATTTAACATTTCGAAGGGAACATTAGCATTTGTAGGCGTCACTGATCGAAAAATAGGAATTTGACTGGAGCGGAAAGAGGCAGATAGGATGTGGCGTTTGGGATGAAGTCTGTGAAGGCTGGGTGAACACAGAGGAGAAGTAAGCAGCAAAAAGGTTAGCAGTGTCGGGAAGAGATGAACTTTGTTTACCATGTAGTGAAACACATGAAGGTATAGATTGAGAAGAGCGGTTTTTTCTGATAAAACTCCAAAAATATTGAGGGTTGTGTAATAGGGAGAATTCGGTACGAGAGACAAAATTGCGGTAGCATTGTTTGGATATGAATTTAAATTTAGCGCGAAGAAGTGAAAAATGCTTGTAATCTGATAATAGCTGGGATGACTTAAACTTGGCATGAGCGCGAGACTTTGCAAACACAAGTTCTTTGAGCTCCTTGGTGTACCAAGAGGGGAAAGTTGAGGGACGAAAAGAGATTTTCGGAACAAAAGTTAAAATTGAATAATGGAGAGCATCAAGGAAGACAGACATGGAATCATCTGGGGAGTATGACAGAAAGGTACTTTTCCAATTGAAATAGTTAAAGAAATTGGTGATCTGCATGTAATCAGCCTTACTGAAGTTATAAAATGATTTGAGGGAAACAGGTAGAGGAGCGTGAATGGGGAGATTTATAGAGAGTAAGAGAGGTGGATGGTACGTGTCAGCAGGCATGGCAGGGTCAAGCGCATGTTTAACTGTTATGGAGTTAAGGTTAGAGAATATGAGATCAGGAAGAGATTGGTGAGAATTTAGTATGTAGTTATGTTGGAAGAATCCATGAATGGTGAGTCTTTCAGGAATGGCAGTATATTCAGAGATTGTTTGCGATAGGAAACATAGGCCATGTGCATCATTTGACCATGAAATGAATGGAAGATTATAATCACCAGTGAGGATAAAACTATGGTTTGGGTAGTTTTGAACAATAAAATCAATTGTGTTTAGATGAGTAGTATAAAGCTCAATGGGTGACGAGGGTGGTATATAAACACTGCTAATTATAATATTCAAGGAGTTAAGAGAGAAGCGGACAAATATTTGCTCAACATTATTATAAGGTATAATAAGGGGGGAAGAATCAATGTCTTTACGAACAGCTACTAACACACCACCACCGCGATTAAAGGAGCTGGTTTGTGGAGACCTGTCGCATCTATATATATTGTAATTATCGAGACCAAGCTCAGAAGAGTAAAAACTGTTAGTGAGCCAAGTTTCCGTAAGAACAATAAAGAAATAGTTAAAACATGAGGTATTACAATTAAAATTTAAAAGTTTAGTACGAAGGCCGCGACAATTCTGGTAGAATCCATTGATGTTGTGTGTAATCGGGGTGTTGGCGATGTTTATTGTTGAGTATGGTGTTGAACTCGGATGTCGTTTTTTGAGCGGGAAATTACGCACGGAGAGCCGTTTTTGAACGTGATGGTTAGGTTGTTTTCGCCTGCAGCAACTCGACGGTCTAACTCAAGGTGACAGATACGAAGTTGTTGACGTTCAAGTGAAGTTTTGTCACGTACAATGCTGGTAAGAGGTAGAAGAGACAAATTTTGGATTTTAGCTTGACGATAGGACGTTAGAACAGCAGAAGCAGCTTCACAGGAGCCAAAAATAACTTTTAGAGGTCGAGTCGAAGATGGGGTTGGTTTACCAAGTCGGAACGATTTGAAATCAGAGTTTAAATCAGTAGAGAGTTTAGAAAATATGTTGCGTACTGAGACCTTGTCGTCATTGATTTTAGTAGGGAGATCATCCGACGTGGATTCAGGTAGACCATACATAATGACATTGAGTTTGCATCGATCGCGCTCGGTAAATTCTTGTAAGACATCCGAAATTTGGGTGGATGGGACAGTTGATGGATTTGAAGTCTTTGACTCTAATGTTAGAACCTTAGATTCAAGGAGGTCAACTTTGGTACGGAGCTCAGAAATTTCAAGTGAGAGTGAATCAAATCGTGAAGTAAGAGCATTGATACTCGTTTTAAGGTCTGAACCTAAGGATTTGTGGCTAGCCAACAGTTTATCTTGAGAAGATTGGAGATGTTCAATAGCTTTTAAGATGTCCTCGTTCGAAGTGGATTTCTTAGAAGTAGTGGATGCTGTAGAACCAGAATGGGTAGAAGGTGGTGAAGGCCTGGACATAGTTTGAAGTAGACAAGTAGAAGTAGAAAAGAACGAAGTATATGCTGAGGGACAAATGGCGTGTACTACGACACACTGTATAAGTGAAGTTCTGCGCACACAGTGTATACGATGAGAGTGAACAGGTCGTATCTTAAATCGGCAAAAGTAATTACCGGGCGGCGCAATAATGTAGTCCGTGTGTCGGTCGAGCAGATAATAATATAAATTAGTGATGGGTTAAAATAACAGTAACAGTGATAAGTAACAGTTACCAGACGAGTAGCAATAACAAGCTGTTACTTGGAAGAAAAAATAACAGTTACTGAGTTTACGTTTTTTTTTTTTTTTTTAGAAACATCGATTTCAACATAAATGTTATAGTTATTTCTTGGTTATCGTTCTGAATAACCGTCGGAATATTGGAATAACGAATAACAGACAAATGGACAATAGTTAGTAAACACCATGATAACAGTTGTAGTGAGTAGTAGTGACTAGTCCGTTACTCCGTTATAACAATTAACTTTAATTTTTTTGTTATAATACCTACCGTCTATCGATGTCCTATAGTATAAATAATACTAATACCTATTATAATTTAACAATAGTTACATTAGTTAATAGTTATACTGCATTATTACTGCATTATACCTGAATTTTTTTTAATTGTGCATTTATCAAAGAAGACATTAATTTTATAAAGGAAAACATAAAAAAATATGCGTTACAGTACATTTGAATAATTAACAGAAAACTGGTAAAGTAATATTTGTTTGTAATTATAATATTTGATACTTAATTCAACATAAAAAAATTCAGGCTATTTAACCAATTTAGGTATTATTATGAATAAAAATTATAAAAACTTGTTAAAAAAAGAGCATCTCTTAATAATAATAATAATAATAAAATAAATTTAATTAAACCACTTGTTTACTACATTTATAATTTAACAAAATACATTTTACAAAACATCATTTTGAATTATAATGAAGAAATAATAACATATTGACCTTTTCACTTTTTAAACGACAGCGGTGATCATTCAGAACTAAACCTGCACTTGAAAATATTCTTTCACAGGGAACTGATGTACCTAAATGACATAAATAATTCTTGGCCAATAAACTTAGGTTTGGATAATTATAACTTTGTTCTTTCCACCATTTAAGCGGATCTTGGTTTCTGGATATTACTACATCGTCCATGTAGCGTTGAACTTCGACTATTGCTCTTGATTTAGCATTCCCCAATGGTGTAAATCTTGCCACATTACTATCGATTTCGCTCCAAATTGAAAATTCTCCAGATTCGGGTATAGGAGTCGGCTGCATATTTACATCTGATTGACTCGGTTGTTCTTTGCCTCGAATGATTTGTGCTATATTTTCAATTATTTCATTTTTTATTTGGTTCATATTCATGAAAGTTAGGTGTTTAAATCGGGAATCTAAGAATGTACACTTAGAACGAGTCATACTTTTTTCATAGTTTGTAAATCCATCCCTTGCATCCATATTAGCTAATAATTTTTTAGCTACAATCAATGCTCTTGGGGACAAATTAATTTTTAATAAATTATTGCACACTTTGTACAAACCCTGGACTATAACAATTACAAGCGACGCTGTCATATATTTTTGTCCACTTATTGCTTTAGTAGCCTCTTCGAAAGGTTTTAATATTTTAATTAAATCTTGTAAAATTATCCAATCTTAAGTCTCAAAGTATCTGGAGCATTATCTAATAAACCTAACGTACCTCTAATTGATGTTTCCATTTCAACAAATCTATTGAACATGTAGTAGGTAGAGTTCCAACGAGTTTGTACATCTTGTATAAGCTTCTTTGGCTCTTTTATTCCATTATTTATTTGGTAAGTTTTAAATGCATTAAAGGCTACAGTGCTTTTCCTGAAATGTGATACTATACATTTAACTTTGTCTATTAAATCATTCGCAAGAACAAGTGCTGACTGTACTATTAAGTTCAATGTATGAGCAAAGCATCCCATATTTTTAAAATATAATAAATTGAGGGCATTTTTAATATTGGAAGCGTTATCGGAGACCGCAAATGTAATTTTGTCTTTTAAATTCCAAGAAACCAATACTTGTTTAATTCCTTGGCTCAAACTAATTGAAGTAAGGTTCAAGTCAAAAGAACGGCACTCTAAAAGTATAGACTTTAACAGAAACTCGGAGTCAATGAAATGAATGGTGTTTGCAATAAAACTTTCATTGTTCCTGGATGTCCAGCAGTCAGTGGTCAAACAAGCACTTTCAATGATAGACACAAACTCTTTCATTTCTCCTAAACATCTTTCATACATGGCCGGAATATGGACTTTTGATATAGTGTTACGGTTTGGCAGTTCATAACTGGGGTTCAATGCTTTAACAAATTCTTTAAAACCCGAATCTTCAACAACTTTAAAAGGTTAAAAATCTTTTACAAAAAGTTTTAAAAGTATTTGATCTAGTTTTTTTTTAGCATCTACTGATATTTTTTTAGGCAAATAATTTGAAACAGATGTTTGTTTACGTTTGCGCACTATAGAATTTGAAGCTTGGATCAAGGAGAAAGCATTTGACGAAGATGTTATAGAAATTTGGTCAGATTCATCAGTCATAGGAGTAGATGTTGTTGGTATTGATGGTAATATTGCAGAAGAACATAATGCAACTGATGAGGGATCATCAATTTGTTCACTTTCGTTATGATTCTAGAATAAATCAATTACAAAATTGATAAAATATAAATTAAAAAATTTAAATAGTTGCTAGAGTAACTATAAAACTTTGTATCTTGATCAGTTTTTAATTTAATTTAATTAAATATTGTACATTAATTGGAATATATTTTAAATAAATGTAAATATGTGTAATATTGGTATTCAAAAGATATCAAACTAATAAAATTAATTAATGTATCAAACTATACTTTCAATAAATATTCATTATAAACTTGTTGATTAAAGGTAAAATTGTATAATATATTATTAAACTATTTAAATATAGTAATTAAATTTATTCAGTAACTAATTAAAATATATGATTTTATTAGGTACTTAATTTCGAAGAATTTATCGGCAGTTCGATTCCATGACAATTGGATAAATGTTTCTTAAGATTATATATAGTTGACTTAAAAGAATATTTTTTTCGACATAAATCACATTTAGCAACATACTTATTTTGGTCAAAAATAGTGAAATGTTCCCAAATATTACTCGTGCGTCTATCTATATTTTTAAAAAAATGATACAATTTTTTTTACACTTTTAGAAACTTAGTTCACTAAGACAATAACAGTCAATAGAAACTAGCATTCATGTGCAAGAAATCAGAATGAATTATGTATAACAGATACAGACTAAAATACTAAAATATTTTACTGCAAGATGGGATACATCTATTTCAGGAATAAGCCTGCATAATCCTGTTTGCAAAATCTTACCTTTACAGACTATAGTACTAGTACTATACAGTATACAGACATAATATTTTAATTGGGATCTCATGTTCACTTTAGTTCACTGCTGTAAATAATATAACAGCCCAAAACCCCTAACAAAACCTCAGACAAATTTGGTTATACTTTAATGAAGTGATAATTTTAATATGAAAAATAAAAATAAATAAATGCACAAAATGTTTCACATTTTATATATCATATTATATATACAATATATATTCCAAAATATTTTTATTTACTAATAATGAATAATAACATGTAAGCACTATACAAATACAATTAAATAATTAGTATAAGCCACAAACGGAACAAACTAACATAATACACATATGCAATTTAAATATGTACTTATTCAATATGAATTAGTGGGAAAGAAACCTATGTACACTAAAATAATTTGTAGGTACCTACTAAGTACGAACACGTTGATATTTAAACATAAAAATTTTAACACATAAGATGCTTAGGCAATTTGAGAACTAAAACCACCCATCGGGTACCTATCTATTACTAGGCACTAATTATTTAAAATTTTAAAATACAAATATAAGAATATAACAGGAAAATAGGATAAAACTGAACTGGTACCACCACTGGAATACAATCAGTAACACAATAACAATTGATGCTTATGTTGATAACAGTTACCAATTTTTATAACAATTTAGCATCACTAATATAAATAAAACTTACGTATTTACGGCGGCCGTATGTAGAGAGCGAACGGGTCGTATCTCAAATCGGCAAAAGTAATTACCGGGCGGCGCGATAAGGCAGTCCGTGTGTCCGTCGAGCAAATAATAATAAGTAAAAACATACGTATTTACGGCGGCCGTGTATAAGTAAGGGGAAATCACAGTAAAAATGACACCAATCTAGGGACGCACTTAAAACAAAGCAGATAAAACAAAGTACTCAAAAAACTGGCTACTATAAGTAGAAATATGAGCAAAAGAGTCGGGAGCGATTATATTATGTTACACGATGATACATGATGTAAATATTTCTTGATTATTATCCTGCGTATGTTAAATTTATTGTTAATAATATTGTTTCTTTTAATTCATATCCTAAAAATAATGTAAACATATATATTTTTTTTTTTTTTTTTTATTATTTTGTTTATGTTAATATTATATTATTATTTATATTATAATATATCTTGAGCCAATGTATTTTTACTATAAGATGTACAACCTTTTCAACTTTACTTTGTAAACCATACATGGTCTTTGTTTAATCTTTATCTATTGGGCCTAGCCCGTATAAATATAAATATATATATAAATAAATAAATACGGGTGGTTCGCCTCCAGACATCTACGGGAACGCTGACTCGCCCGGTAGTAAAAATAGTGAAGTTACCCGGGTACCTATCTATTACTAGGCACTAATTATTTAAAATTTTAAAATACAAATATAAGAATATAACAGGAAAATAGGATAAAACTGAACTGGTACCACCACTGGAATACAATCAGTAACACAATAACAATTGATGCTTATGTTGATAACAGTTACCAATTTTTATAACAATTTAGCATCACTAATATAAATAAAACTTACGTATTTACGGCGGCCGTATGTAGAGAGCGAACGGGTCGTATCTCAAATCGGCAAAAGTAATTACCGGGCGGCGCGATAAGGCAGTCCGTGTGTCCGTCGAGCAAATAATAATAAGTAAAAACATACGTATTTACGGCGGCCGTGTATAAGTAAGGGGAAATCACAGTAAAAATGACACCAATCTAGGGACGCACTTAAAACAAAGCAGATAAAACAAAGTACTCAAAAAACTGGCTACTATAAGTAGAAATATGAGCAAAAGAGTCGGGAGCGATTATATTATGTTACACGATGATACATGATGTAAATATTTCTTGATTATTATCCTGCGTATGTTAAATTTATTGTTAATAATATTGTTTCTTTTAATTCATATCCTAAAAATAATGTAAACATATATATTTTTTTTTTTTTTTTTATTATTTTGTTTATGTTAATATTATATTATTATTTATATTATAATATATCTTGAGCCAATGTATTTTTACTATAAGATGTACAACCTTTTCAACTTTACTTTGTAAACCATACATGGTCTTTGTTTAATCTTTATCTATTGGGCCTAGCCCGTATAAATATAAATATATATATAAATAAATAAATACGGGTGGTTCGCCTCCAGACATCTACGGGAACGCTGACTCGCCCGGTAGTAAAAATAGTGAAGTTACCCGGGTACCTATCTATTACTAGGCACTAATTATTTAAAATTTTAAAATACAAATATAAGAATATAACAGGAAAATAGGATAAAACTGAACTGGTACCACCACTGGAATACAATCAGTAACACAATAACAATTGATGCTTATGTTGATAACAGTTACCAATTTTTATAACAATTTAGCATCACTAATATAAATAAAACTTACGTATTTACGGCGGCCGTATGTAGAGAGCGAACGGGTCGTATCTCAAATCGGCAAAAGTAATTACCGGGCGGCGCGATAAGGCAGTCCGTGTGTCCGTCGAGCAAATAATAATAAGTAAAAACATACGTATTTACGGCGGCCGTGTATAAGTAAGGGGAAATCACAGTAAAAATGACACCAATCTAGGGACGCACTTAAAACAAAGCAGATAAAACAAAGTACTCAAAAAACTGGCTACTATAAGTAGAAATATGAGCAAAAGAGTCGGGAGCGATTATATTATGTTACACGATGATACATGATGTAAATATTTCTTGATTATTATCCTGCGTATGTTAAATTTATTGTTAATAATATTGTTTCTTTTAATTCATATCCTAAAAATAATGTAAACATATATATTTTTTTTTTTTTTTTTTATTATTTTGTTTATGTTAATATTATATTATTATTTATATTATAATATATCTTGAGCCAATGTATTTTTACTATAAGATGTACAACCTTTTCAACTTTACTTTGTAAACCATACATGGTCTTTGTTTAATCTTTATCTATTGGGCCTAGCCCGTATAAATATAAATATATATATAAATAAATAAATACGGGTGGTTCGCCTCCAGACATCTACGGGAACGCTGACTCGCCCGGTAGTAAAAATAGTGAAGTTACCCACAGACCCATGATTACCTTTTTTGTTTATTAATTTCTTGTATCCTGTTTTATGTCTTCCTGTAACACCGTTCCCCCTTTTTCGAATATACACTGAACTTGCACCGTGGCGCAACTGTGCAACGGGGGGGGGGAGGTAGGTGTAATCACTATATGCACCAGTAATTATTATATTTAATGTATTTTGAATTATTCTCATTGCGTTAATCGATGTCGGTTGGTGTCCATACGTTATTTTTGTTATGTCATAATTGTTTGTTTATTGCGATTTCATTTCATTAGTATTATTAATATTCCTGTTATTTTTTTTGTTTTGTTTCGTTTTGCGTGTTTTAGACACTTTTGTTTGTATTCTTTATAAATGTACTACAAAAAGCTATCAACATACTTGTTTTACCGGGGGGAGGAAGTAGTAAGATGTAAGCCTTCTACCACCGTGATGCAAGCCAACTCCGTCAAACAAATATCCCTGAGACCTGCGAAGACCTGCCACCACACTTCATCATCTTCAAATACAAGCCGTATAGAAACACCAGCCGTTAGTAAAACGTCCCTGTTTTACCGGGGGGAGGATGTTCAATCGTTACAAGTCATTAGGCAATACGCCGATACGTTATCATATCTAGTCGAGTAAAGTCCGATCGAGAACTTTCTTCCCTCCCTCCGTCCTAGGCTAGACCAGTCTCTATGACACGGTGATATTCGAAAGGCCGTGTGTGTCGTTTGCGAGCCGCGGTGCCGTGCGCGTCTTCCGTGACCACGAGGTTTTGTCGACGTTGCGAGGGTCCGTCCATCTTGTCGCCGTCGTGCGTATTGCCGCCGGTTGTATAGTTTTTTGTTGCCGTCGTGCGTATTGCCGCCGGTCGTATAGTTTTGTCGCCGTCGTCCTTATTGATGCCGGTCGTATAGTTTTTTTGTCGCCGTCGTCGTTATTGCTGCCGGTTGTAGTTTTTGTCGCCATTGTGCGTATTGCCGCCGGTCGTATTGTTTTTTGCCGTCGTGCCTTATAGCCGCCGGTCGCCTTATTCCGAGCGCACTATTATTGTCGCCGGTCGTATTGGCGTGTGCACTGTGCCGTCACATTGTTGCTGCCGGTCGTATTGTTAACCGTCGTGCGCTGTGTTCGCCGGCGAATTGGTAGCTGGTCGCTTTCGTCGCCGCGTGCTTGGTCGTTGCGTGTGTTGTTATCAGCCGTTTTGTGACTGTGGCCTGCTGATCAGTGAAATTGGTAGCATTGTCCCCAAGACCAAGCCCCGGTATTCTATTTTTGCGCAATGTCCCCAAGCAATGTATATTTTTTTAGTGAGTTCAACCATAACAGCTAGCGTTGTATAGTAATTGTCAAAATATAATTTATGATTGATGTTTTCTGGTATACATCTGGCTAGTCTCATTACAATATTTGCACATGCTCCAAGATTAGGTTCTGATGGCAATCTTTTTTCGGAGTTATTTTCCAAACCAGTATAAACTTCAAAATTACATGAAAATCCAGAAACACCGCACAAAACAAATATGTTATACCCCCACTTATGAGGTTTTAGAGGCATATACATTTTTAAAAAACTTCGAGCTTTGGTTGGACAAATTTGTTCGTCAAATGATAAATTTTTTTCTAATGGTATATTTTTACATTTTTCTTGTAAATTAATGATGAGTGGTCGAATTTTATGAAGACGGTCATGTTCTGGATGTTCAGCGGGTAGCATTTTACTGTTGTCATTGAAATGCAAATTTTTCCTAATTTCTTCAAACTTATTTACGCTCATTGTGTTTTGAATTATATTATTTCCAGTAATTTCATTCCAAAAGCTTCTTGTATTAGGCAAATGAATAATTGACATCATCACTAAAATACCTATAAATTTTTTTAAATCATCTAAAGAAATTTTCAAAGGCTTATTTAAATTTTTTTCTACACTAAATTGAATAGTTTCAAATAGTATTTTGTCCAACAAAAAATCGTCAAACAAATATTTGAAAAATTCTAGCAGCGTATGTAAATTTTTTATTTCGGATGTTAAGTTCGTATTTCCACGAAATTTTAAAAACTGTTCGTTTATAATCAAATTTCCGTTTTTCCAGTCTACGTTTGAATGAACTTTTACCGGTGAAATGTGACGTTTATTTGGTTTTATAGTATTAGAAATATTTGGAAGTTCAAGTTGAGTTTTTCGTCGATATGCAGGAGTATTTTTTTTTTTTCATCAACTGTATCGTTTTATTATTCGAATCAAATAACTCACTTGGTGGAATTGTTTCAATATTTTCTTCCAAATTAGGCTGTAAATCGACTTGTTGAAACACATCTAGATCTTCTATTCCCTCTAAGAGTTCGTCATCTGATAGAAGATTGTCACAATAATCATCATCGCTGTCGATTGGAATATCCAACGCGTGTAATATCTCGTCAATATTATTTGAAATGTCATCCATTTTAAACACGTGCACAGTTATTAAACTTTTTATTTATTACC
The DNA here is from genome assembly GCA_027580255.1 of Therioaphis trifolii. Lineage (NCBI taxonomy): Eukaryota > Metazoa > Arthropoda > Insecta > Hemiptera > Aphididae > Therioaphis > Therioaphis trifolii. The sequence goes on from JALBXZ010000103.1 coordinate 79,838, forward strand.
CACAAAATATTAATTATAAATAAAATAAAATATTTAAAATTGAAAAAGAAACACACAAATAACAATACTATATCATAGTTTATAAACACAACCAAAATACATAGCAACAAAGTACAATACATGCGGACGGTACTAATGATCCGTTGAAAACAATGTAATATAATATTTGTAGTGCCGTTCGCATAGTGTTCCATATATGGCACAATAACTTAATTCATAATTTCTTTCGAAAAATTATCAATAATTCAAAGAAGTACTATATAAAATGATAGAAGACGTAATTTCCTATAATACGGTATTTTACTAATCATTAAAATGGCATTATTCTATTTTTAAACAATTGTTGAAATTGACACCACGCGTTATCATATTTTGGCGGTTGTCAGTTTTATTTAATCCATATGAATCAGCTACTGCTATCTAGTGAGCTATAAATTAAATTGATTATTGGAAATATCAGTAGTCCTAGAATGAGATTATTCATAGATAACGTTTTGTTTGTAATTATACAACGTTTATCACGAGTAAATAATAACTGTGCCGTATATGGCACATCATGCAGTGTAGGGTTAACTGTTCTACCAACCAGATTTATAAGGCCTCTTCTTCGTATGTTTTGGTGAGATCCTTGAATCGACACTAGTACTCTCTGCCAGTTTGTTTTTATTTGATGCATTATTGTATTTGTGTGAAATACGAAATGCTTACAAACGGATGTTATGGAGAAAGCCTTTTGACACTCCTGAGATAGTTTTTGTATCCCTCTTTAAATCCTAACTGTTTTTTCCGCCTAATTATCGAGATTCACATAGGTTAATAAGTTCCAGTGGGAGTCCGTAATACCCAAATTTCCTATTGCATGGTAGTAGATTGGTGAGCTTCCCAGCTGCGTCATATTGAATAATGGCGAGCAACTTTTTTGATTCATTAGTCCGTAGATAATTGTTAGTCTGTATAGACATGTATAAAAAAAGCAAACTTCAATGAAACCTTAAATACTTCAGAGTTTAGTATGGCTGTAGTTTCCACCGTAGTTACTGTGTTAGTTATTGTAATATCTTTTAACATTTAATATTTTTATTTATAATGATAAGCTTAAAATTAGTAATAATTTACATTTACATTGCCAGGAAATAAATATATATTTTATTTTGAATTATTGGTTAATCGCTAAAGAGTTAATTTCTCCCTTTTTTTATTATAATATTTTGGGTATCAGTGCGACCAATTACAGTAAACGGTCCTTGCCACTTCGCACTGAGTTTACCTTTTTTTGTGTGCCATTTGGTTAGTACTTTATCACCGACGTGCACCGTGATGGGTTTTGCAGTGTTGTCATAGTTGGCTAGTAGTATGTATTTGTATGTTCTGGCTCCATTTTGAGAAGCCAAATTTTATCGGTTTGGCCGGCGATTTCTACGTATTTTTTAGTGTGAAATTATTTTGTTCAAAAAAACGTATGTATGTTCTGGCTCCATTCGAGAAGCCAAATTTTTCCGGTTTGCCCGGCGATTTCCACCTATTTTTTAGTGTACGATTTTTTTGCTTCAAAAAAAAAGTATGTATTTTTTAGCTTCATTTGGCTTCTCAAATTTTTTTTTAGTGTATGATTTTTTTGCTAAAAAAAACGTATGTATGTTCTGGCTCCATTTTAGAAGCCAAATTTTTACCAGTTTAGCGGTTAAATTCCACCTTATTTCACCGTGTAACAAATAAACAACATTTTTTTTTTTTAATTTATACATTATTGTCTAACCGAATATTAGTGAACACATTTTAGAATCTACAATCTTGTAACACTGAGTTAATTAAAAACTCTTCAACACCAAAATTTTTAGAATATGAATCATTTGTAAAGCGTTTTGAATCTCTCAAAGAATTTTCGACTACAGATATTGATAAAGTCCTATTAGCGGACGCAGGATTTTTTTTCAAGTCAAACGATATCGTTCAGTGTTGGACATGTGGAATAATTCTCGGAAATTGGCTCAAAGGCGATTGTCCTTTTCGTGAACATGCAAGATTTTCAAACAAATGTCCTTTTCTCTTATTGAGTAAAGGAAGTAAATTTATAAATGATGTCAATAACAGATTTAAATACAAGGATTTAAACAACTGCTTCTTTTACAAACGTGACGGTATCGATGAAGTTGATAATAAGTAGTAATATAAATTTTAATTATTAAAATCTTATGTATTTTATTACAAAATAAACAAAAATATTTTACTTAAATGCTTCAATCATGTTTAATATGTTCGTGAACACTGTGTTCTAACGGTTTAAGACGTCACTCTTTAAGATAAATATGTTAGGTTTAAATAATAATTTAATAGGTGCTGTAAGGATAGAATACTTAGTGTGGTAGGTAAATGTTTAAATAAAAAGTCACGTCTCAAACCATTAGAACACAGTGTTCACTTTTATTTTTTTGTTGGTATATAAATAAAAAATTGTTTCATTTTTATTAGTTATGTACTCGTCACCAAATGAGTTAGACTGTGTTAACTGCATTAAAATTTTAAAATTAATAAAACGTATTTTAGAAAAAAAGTCATGCAATAAAACGACGTACGTCTACCAGAATCAGAAGAGTACCGTTACGTTTTTGTAATATTTAGTATAAAATATACATACTTTTTTTAAAAACAAATAATCAAACATGTCTTCGTCAGTTTCAATAGTTGGTAAATCAAAATTCGAAATTCATAATAAAAAATATGTTTCAGTCGGATATTTACTTGAAAAGGAAATTTCAATTGTTGTATTAATTGAATCAGGTAGAAATGTTTTCACACTAAATTTAACTAATTGGAATGATTTAATGCGTGAATCTAATTTTAATATGATTTTAAAAAATTTACAAACACGTTGCAAGTCTCCAGTTCAATTAAATGAAAATTTAAATTATTCTATAAATGCAAAATATTCTTCAATTACACTAAGATTGAATAATAATTCTATATCATTAAGTATTATCGATCTTTGTCGTTTAAAACAAATTCAAATTTGTATAGAATCAAACATAATAGAAAAACAGAAAAAAATTAATTATTTTCAAAATTGTTATAATGTATTCTACTCAACATTAAAAGAATCTATATCAAATCTTCCAGCTAGTTGTCAATCAAATGCTTTCACATATCAATTTATACAGAATTATGGTTACGACTCAGACTTAGAAGGTATGTCTTTAATAAGCGAGATTCAACAATTTCAATATGTTAAATTATCTGATTTAATATTACAAGACTTATATCAATAGAAAAATAATTAAAATGTTAAAACAGGTATCCGATATAAATATAAAATAATGTTTTATTCTTTCACTAGTTATATTTCATTATATAAAGGTAGAAATTGTTTATATCATACTTTATCAATCTGAATAATTAGTAATTAATTGGTTTAAATCCATTTCAATAATAAACTGCTTAAATGCTTATAATATAGTTATAAATTATTGTATAAATTCATACCAAAATTATAGTACTAAACATTGCAACTATTAAATATGTTCTTCACGAAGCTTAAATTAAGAAAATTATAAATCTTAATTTCAAATTAATTATAAAGTTAGGATTTAATAAATAAATATGTATTCAGTAAAATTTTAAGTCATTAGAGTCTACAGAACATTTCATAGTTTTAAAATTCATAGATTTTTTTCTCTAAAGAAAACACCGATACCTTATTCCACGACATGATAGCCACCAATTGCTTGGATTCGAATCGTTAGAATGCGTTACAAACACTATGAAAGAACACTATGTGGTGCGAGCCTTTTGAACGTGGCTACTCGCAAACGCACACAACACCGGTACTGACGACGAACGGTGTATAACTTACTAGCCGGCGACAACAACATTTGCATATCACCCAACGTAGGCCGATAGCATGTATTACATAACACGGCGGCCGACCGGTTGTCTCGCTAGACGCGAATACAACAACGGCACGACCTTTGATCTGGCCGTGCTCGACTGCGTGACGTATCATTGTGTTGTGGCGGCAACAGTTGTGTTGTAGTTCATCTCTCTTAGGTTCAATGTTTTCGAAATATACACTATTGGCAGGTCAGAGCCTGCCCGTCCTTGTAACAGTACTGCTCCAATAGCAGCATTGGATGCGTCGGTAGTAATTAGGAAAGGTCGAAAGACGTCTGGGTGCTGCAACAACGGTTCCGTTGTGAAAACTTACTTCAGTTGATTGAAAGAGTGTTGACACATATCATTCCACTCGAACCTAGCTTCCTTTTTCAGAAGTGTGGTGAGTGGTTTCGATATACGGCTGAAATCTTTAACGAACTTTCTGTAGTATCCGCCTAGTCCTAGGAAGGATTTAACTTCTTTCGGGTTCCGTGGTACCGGAAAATTCGTCAAGCATGTTTTCGCTGGATCAGGTCTTATTCCCTCCTCCGATATGATGTGTCCTTAGTAGTCATAGGCGTAATTTCGCTAAAATTCAGGGGGTGCAAAACTAATCAGGAAATTTACAAACTTTCTACAAAATGTCAAAATCCCTCGTTTCACTTGCAAATGTATTTACAACTTATTACTCAATTCCAGTTCCTCGATCAAAATTGTATACACAATTTAATATTATCATTAATATGAAGTAAGTAAATTGTATTATACAAATTAAAATAATTAGTCAATACTGTAATTTATTACATTGATATAATAAATATTAATACATATTAATTAACAAAATTAAATTAAACTTAATCGTCTACCATGTACAGTTGCTGCTGCGTTGAACTCGTCGATTACAATTTCGGAATCTATAACTCGATTCCTTTCAATTTGTAATATTGCTAAATCAGACAGTCTTTCTTGTCCCATGGTTGATCCGAGGTAAGTTTTAAGCCTTCTTAAGCATGAAAAACTTCGTTCACATGACGCAGTATTTGTTGGTATTGTCATAAATAGTTTTAAAATTTCAGATAATAAAGGAAACCCATCTTTAATTTCACCTTGTTTCATATAATCTAATTTGTTTTGAAATAAACTATTATTTGAGTTGATTTGTTTAGATTTGAACATTCTATTAAAGATTTTTAGTTCTACTTGAAGTTCATGATTATCAAACTTATAGGTCTTACAAACAATGTCCAATAACTTTTCATCAGGATTTTCATTAGTAAATACATTCATCAGCCCATCCAATATTTCCAGTTCATTTTCCTGAAACCTATCTATAATTTCTTTCACAATAATATCCAATACTGCAAAATAAATATTTATTCGGTAATAATCTTTAATCTTTATTTCTTGGGGTTGATGTCCACCTCCTCCAAATCTCATTGGTATTTTTTTTTTCTAGGTAATTGGGCAGGTTCGATATTATTTTCTATTGCCATTTCAATTACTTTATCCCACATTTCATCAAACTTTTTATCTGATCGCATTTCTTTAAAAATATTTATAGTTTGAGTTGACATACTAATAACAGCAGCATAATTCATGTTTATAGACTGTAGATATTTAGATAATATATTTGTATGGGTCATAACATCTTTCAAAAATACCAAACAAAACACAAATTCAAAGTCGCAAATATTTTTTAATAATGAAGTAGCTTCAGGACCACATGAAATATCAGTTTCGGATATTTCTTCAAGTGTTTTGATTATCACTTCATAATTTAATAAAATTGAATTTAATGCTTCAGCTCTACAACTCCACCTGGTATCACTTAAACTCTTCAATGTTGACGGACCACTTTTTTTCGAGAATTCCAGCAATGTTGATTCAAACACAGCATGTCGTTTTGAAGATGCACGCATAAAATTATGTAAGCTTTGCATAGCGCCAAACATATTTCTGACAAACGAAACTTGTTTAGTCAAGTCAACTAAACATAAGTTCAAAATATGTGCGTAACAATGTACATATAAGGCAGTTTGATTTTCTTGTCGAATCCTGGCCTGGACTCCCGTATATGATCCTCTCATAGCAGCAGCGCCATCATAGCACTGGCCACGAATGTTTTCTATTTTCAAATCATTTTTTGAAAGTATTTCTTTAATTAAATTGGTGAGCGTTTCACTGTCAGTTTTATTGGTTTTGTAGAAACCTAAGAAAACTTCATGTGGTTGAAACATATCATCTACATACCGCACAATAAATGATACTTGCTCATGTCTAGATAAGTCTTGAGTCTCATCAATTAAAATGCTGAATAATTTAGCTTTTTTGATGTCATTTACAATATTTCTTTGAACTTGTTTTGCCATAATAGATAAAAGTTCATTAGAATGAGTACCACTTACATATCGATAACCTATTTGGTTACCAGCAATAGAATCTTCTAGTAATTTGTTATCTTTGGCTCGAAGATGAAGAAGTTCATGAAAGTTTCCTTTGTTTTTAGATTCATCTGATTCGTCGTGACCACGAATGGATATTCCTTGCCGTGCACAGTATAAAAGTGTATCTATTATACATTTCAGATAGTTCCTATTTTTTGTAACAGTGGTTTTATGATGGCTGTTGATTTTGGAGGCTACATCACCAACAGAACGGCTTGATTTGAACCCAAAAACTTTGGCGACAGCCTCCATATGATTTATACTTTTTTCATGAGAAATAAATGATTTTGTTGCTTTATGCCAAGCTTTGAAACCATTTGAAACAAAAGCAACTTCGTTACTCAAAGACGGGAATGCTCTACAGTAAAAGCAATAAGCCGAATTGCTAGTTGGACTATATTCTAACCAACTATGAGTGTTATACCACTGTTTCCTAAATTGTCTACCGTTAGTTTTTGGAAAATCACAATCGTTGGGTTGATATGGTCCAAAATCACTAAGTAATAAGCCATATGCAGACTTTAATGCATGATTTGCAGGATCACGATGTGTATCAAGTATACTTTTTTCAGATTCTGGAATCAATTGAGATTGACTGTTATTATGTAATTCAAAAGTTAAATTATAAACAAGTATATCATGGATCATAACTAGTGGCGGCTCGTGGGTTTTTAATGAAGTAGTGCACATTCAAAAAATAAATATATAACTCATTTTATATATACCTATATAAATATATTTATTTACTAACCTAACCTTTAGATTGTATTAAATAATTGTTAACAAAATTTAGTTACTTATCTTTTATTTTAATTTGTATATTTACATATTAAATTCACAAGTAAAAATATCAATAAACCGAGTGAGAGTAAAAATAAATTATAATGCCAATTGCCAACGCGCGACAGCGACGTCCAAAATAGTTCACTGATAACAATTTATTTGGTTATGTGCACAGCAACAATTGTGCACATCAATTCCATTATAACGCGGGCTGCGTGTTTTGACTTGTTTTAATTTTTACACTATACAAATGTGCACAGCGTTTGTGTGCACTACTGCTGTACTATACTACCTACCGATACCGTTCTGGTGCGGACAACCACCGTTTGCCGTTTGGCCTCCGAAATAAACCATTTCAAATACTATATTATTTTCATATTCTGAATTTCCATTTTTATATTTTAAAGGATAATCTTAATAACATTACAGGTGCTTAGTTGTTTTATTATAATTAATGTTTTTAATTTTTCTCAAGTTTGGGTAGGTAGTGCACGTGCACTTGTGCACATATACACGAGCTGCCACTGATCATAACACACAAATGATTGAAATGAAGGCACAAATAATTAGTTATATAATTTATTTAACATAAATACACATCACATTTAAACAAATAGCTATACAAATTACATGGTATACAAAATAAACACATATAATAAGATTAAATTAATCAATAATCATACATAAAACATACATAAAGTACAAAAGGATGAGGCGTACAAACTTGTCAATAAATCAAAAATAAATATACAAAATATAATTATTATTATTAAAATTATTAATAACAAATAACTAATTCTTAAACCAAAACCAAGTGAAAAGTATAAATATTAAGCTATACATTAGTAACATGTAATAAACATTTTATAAGGTCCTGCTTCAAATTCACCAACATTTACAAGAAAATATTAGCATAAAGCACAAAAATATACAAAATAAATATTATAAAAACACATACATTATACAAAATTGTTTTCACTGTTATAATATATAATTAATATACCCATCTACTAGGTATCTAGGTTTCACAAAATACTATGATTATCAACAAAACATTTTATTTTATTAATTTATTAGTTATTTTGAAACTTTCATTACGATTTGAATTTACATGAAATACAGCCATTAACATAAACACACACATTGACAATGACATCACATAAATGTGAAGAAGAAAAACAATTTGAAATACTTACCTGATTTAGATGAACACATTTGATTGACTTGATCAAAAACATTTGGAGTATTAGGTACAGAACAAGACGGTGCTAAACTAATTATTTCTGAAATTATATATCACATGGTATTATAAAATATAAAATAGTTTAAAACTTTAAAATTAAGTCAAATTACCTGACATGGACGTTTGTGTAGAACTAGTAGATGATGATGATGTAACTACCAAATTATTAGAGACTAGAGTACATAATAATTATTAATTATAAATAGTTTCTAACTTGTTTCTTGTAAAATAAAAAAATAATAAGCACTTGGCATTTACTACTTAGTACTTACTCGCATAAACTTTGGGTGATTTTTTAAAAAAATCATCGAGAGTCTTTCTTTTTTCTGACATTTTAAACAAAAAAAGATAGTACCTAAATAAAACGGTTTTCTCTCGCACAGAGTAGAAAATAGACAAAAGATATTAAACCTGGACAGTGGACAGCGACTACTTAAAATATAAATATTCTAATAATTAATATGAATATATGATCACAGAATAATATTATAATCCTGTGATAATATGATCATTAATCATAGATAATATATTATCTATGTCATTGTGGCGGTAACACAAGGTTTATATTAGGTCTGTATTATCTATAAACCTTGGCGGTAACAGACGTGTTATCACCACTCATTCTCCCTACCGGTTAAGCGCGGGTGACAGTGGACGCACTGTTATCACGTAACCATTCCCCCGCGCAACCACGCGTTTCGAATTGTCGCGTATATTATTTTTGTATTCTCGATTGTCATTGTCGTGTAATTGTTATTTTATATTGCATCGTGTATTATTTTATATTTCTTTTGTACCTAAACTGTCGGCCCGCGATAAAAGGCTACGACGCCGATCGCGACCGGGCCGACGCTCTCTCTCTTCTCGACTTCGGTACGCCGTACGCACCAGTCGCCTACGATTTAGTCGCCCTCGTTTATGTAAATGTACTCTTTCTTTTGTTGTTGATAAACGTTTCGCGTAATTCTACTCTTGTCGAGTACCTTCTTTCACGTGAGACCTTACCTCGACTCGTCCGTGCTCGCGGAGTCATTTGGTGTGGCCTTACGCAACATCTGCCACCTACACAAAATCATTGATACTTGATACAATATTGATAGCCCTTAATTGATGGCATATCAAGAATTTCGTGATCCCGTCACAAATCTGGTATCACATTTTATGAATGATAATAATTATCATCTATTATCGTCGTTATCATTATTTTATAAATATTTAAAATATTGGAAAAATTATACATTATAAATAAAGAAAATTTAGGGGGTGCAAAATGATAGTTTTGCACCCCCTCAAAAATTCCAGGGGGTGCAAGTGCACCCCTTTGCACCCCCGGGATTACGCCTATGTTAGTAGTTGACCTCTCGACGCATGAACTCACATTTTGCAGGCTGGATTTTGAGATTGTACTGTCTAAAGCGGCCGAACACTTCTCTTAAACGTTCTTCATGTTCTTGTATGTACGTGGTTATCACTATGATATCATTCAAGTATACGAAGACTCGGAACCCATCAATGCTGACTATACTCTGTGCCACGAGAGACCGCATCACTGTCGCGCGTCATTAATGACCTTTTTCTTATCACGAGTCTATTTTTGTCACTTTTGTCGATGCTTATCAGCGATCATCGTGTTGTTATAGTAAAGTTTTATGGTGGGGCATGCCTACATGCGCGAAAATATACACGTTTCGGTCGCCGGCCGGTTGCAGTCTCTCGTGGCACGGAGTATAGTACTCTATTTACTAGTCGTTGGAATGTTCCTTCAGTCCAAAAGAAGTTCGTTGGAATTCGAAATGCCTTTGGTTTGTACTGAAAGCTATCTTCTCTTGGTCCCTTGGGTGTAATGGTACTCGGTGATAGCCACTGGCCATGTCCAAGCACAAGACATGTAAAACATTTGGCTCTGCCTCTGCCTAACTGGTCGAGTATCTCGTTGATGTTGGGCATTGGGAATGCATCTCCCACCGTGATGCTGTTCAGTTTTCTATAGTCGACGACAGCGTGGTATTTTTGTTCCCCTGTTGCATCAACCTTTTTGGGGACGATCAAAAGTGGCGCGTTCCATGGACTGTCACTAGTTTTTATGACTCCTTCATGTAAGAGTCCTTCCACTTGCCGATTTATCTCGGATTGTTGGGAGTATGGTAGGCGATACGGTCTTTGGTGGATAGGTTGGCTAATCTCTAGTGTTTTTATCTCATGCTGTATGGGGCATCGGTACAAGAGATAACGTCACCTTCCAGGTGGAAAATATCTGCATACTCACAACAAATATTTTCTATTGATCGTCGTTCTTTCGCGTTGGTATGATCCAACTAGAGAAGTGAGGCTGAAAAGTTTCTGAACGTTTCAAGTGAAGGGCTATTGAAATGAAAAGAATTGAAACTTTTCAATATCTAAAATTTAATTTCATAATCGTACGTATTCAGTGGCGGCTCGTCAGGGGAGGCAAGTGAGGCTGAGCCTCACCTTACTATTGTACAAAAAAAGGAGGTATATATACTATATACTATAGTTATAATTATTTCCAATCGACTTTATGAATATTATATTCAATAATATAATGTACATTTTAAAATACATTTATTTTGTCGTATATCATATTAATTATCCTAGTACGCAACGAGTACCATAGATTAGTACAAACTACATACTTCGTCACTGTTATCAAAAATCACGACGAAGACGTTCGTTGAACGATATAACGATCTCGATGAAAGCCGAAGTATGCCGAGAGGCTAGTAATATTTAGCCTCAGATGAGTGGGACGGCCGTACAATGATAAAATATATAATGGTAGAGGGGGAAATCTAAATTTTATTATGAAATGAGGCAGAACGATTCGGGCCTCAGGGTTTGTTAACATTACCCATTAGTCATTTGTCGAAACGACGTAACTTCCACTAATAGAAATAAGGATGTTGTCATAATGGATATAATGTCGTGTAGTGTACACTTAACAATACTTTATCACAAACTGAAGATATTGGTTCATATCAAATATCAATCAAATAATAATTAACACAATTAATAATTATTATTCTATTGCAATTTTATACTGCCAAACTGTCTTAGTGCCTTGTAGTTTTTAGCGTTTGTAGTGTTTGTACTATAATATAGTTTATTGAATTATAATCTAATAAACACTTTATCAAAAAATGATGAAAAATTCTATGAAAAAATAATTGACAAATTTGCATTACTCATAGACATAAGAATAGATTTAATTTACAAAACATAATATAAAAAAAGATTTATTTTTATAATATTTTTGTTTTTGTTTTAGTATATGAGATTTATGAAATAAGTATATTTTTTTTTTATTTATTGGTATGACATTTGAAATAAATATTATATGGTTTATTATTAATATATTTTTAAGGGCTAGTATTAAATATTATTTATAAATTGAGTTATATTAAAAGTAAACTTGAAACTCATTGACAACATATTTACAGAAATTTATTTTAACAGCATTTTTTCTCCCATACATTTTGAAAATATCTGCCTCACCACTCATACGGTTCACGAGCCGCCACTGTACGTATACAGTATACACCAATAAATAGGTAATAGAACAATAGTTTTAATATCTATGATTGGAATTGTAGTAGATAATACGGTACCACTGGTATCTGCTGTTAATTGATATGTGTTATCATGATATTTGTCTACAACTAAATTGTAATTTGGTAGTTCTACAACTATGTTAGTACGATAAATCTATTATCTAGTTCTAGTAGTTAGTAATAAATAATAATGTTTTTATAGTTTGTTTACTAACTATTTATATTTAAATATTTAATTTGTTTTCTATGATTTACTGCCTTTGTTATTCTTCATGAATTCGAGACAAACAGATATTTTTAAATATTTTAATGAAACAAACAGTAAATATCAGTGTAAATTTTGCAATTGGTCTAACTCAAAAAATGCAACAAGAATGTAAGATCACACGACAAGATAATTTTGACACTAAAAACAAAAAAAAAATGAAGTGCTATTTACAATAAAATTGAATTTACTTTAAAGACTTAAGGTTGTAAAAAACTTGTTAAATACCTACTCAAATAGGTACCTACCTATAAATTATAATATGGCAACTTATAAATGTAATAAATTAACATAAATATTAAATTAATGGTACCTACTACCTACATAATATGGTACATAATATAGTTCTCATTCGCTATGTTAGTCTTAGAAAATTGTCTATCATTAAATATTACTGAGAATCGCAGCACAATAGACCATTACAAAAGCATTCGCCCAGAGCTGAGTTACGCTGGCAACCGTATGCGACTGAAAAAGTGTAATATCTATATCAGCTATTGTTATATCATTTGTACACATTTGTAACCATCCACTTTTTATTTGTACACCCTTCCAATCCCTCCAAAATCGATTTTTTGATTTCGGGTGCTATCGTAACGTTATTCCGGCACCCGCTTTTTGTAATAATTCACAAATCTACCTAAAACCCAATCCAGCTATTGTTATATCATTTGTACACATTTGTAACCATCCACTTTTTATTTGTACACCCTTCCAATCCCTCCAAAATCGATTTATTGATTTCGGGTGCTATCGTAACGTTATTCCGGCACCCGCTTTTTGTAATAATTCACAAATCTACCTAAAACCCAATCCAGCTATTGTTATATCATTTGTACACATTTGTAACCATCCACTTTTTATTTGTACACCCTTCCAATCCCTCCAAAATCGATTTATTGATTTCGGGTGCTATCGTAACGTTATTCCGGCACCCGCTTTTTGTAATAATTCACAAATCTACCTAAAACCCAATCCAGCTATTGTTATATCATTTTTACACATTTGTAACCATCCACTTTTTATTTGTACACCCTTCCAATCCCTCCAAAATCGATTTTTTGATTTCGGGTGCTATCGTAACGTTATTCCGGCACCCGCTTTTTGTAATAATTCACAAATCTACCTAAAACCCAATCCAGCTATTGTTATATCATTTGTACACATTTGTAACCATCCACTTTTTATTTGTACACCCTTCCAATCCCTCCAAAATCGATTTTTTGATTTCAGGTGCTATCGTAACGTTATTCCGGCACCCGCTTTTTGTAATAATTCAAAAATCTACCTAAAAACCAATCCAGCTATTGTTATATCATTTGTACACATTTGTAACCATCCACTTTTTATTTGTACACCCTTCCAATCCCTCCAAAATCGATTTTTTGATTTCGGGTGCTATCGTAACGTTATTCCGGCACCCGCTTTTTGTAATAATTCACAAATCTACCTAAAACCCAATCCAGCTATTGTTATATCATTTGTACACATTTGTAACCATCCACTTTTTATTTGTACACCCTTCCAATCCCTCCAAAATCGATTTTTTGATTTCGGGTGCTATCGAAACTTTATTCCGGCACCCGCTTTTTGTAATAATTCACAAATCTACCTAAAAACCAATCCAGCTATTGTTATATCATTTGTACACATTTGTAACCATCCACTTTTTATTTGTACACCCTTCCAATCCCTCCAAAATCGATTTTTTGATTTCGGGTGCTATCGTAACGTTATTCCGGCACCCGCTTTTTGTAATAATTCACAAATCTACCTAAAAACCAATCCAGCTATTGTTATATCATTTGTACACATTTGTAACCATCCACTTTTTATTTGTACACCCTTCCAATCCCTCCAAAATCGATTTTTTGATTTCGGGTGCTATCGAAACTTTATTCCGGCACCCGCTTTTTGTAATAATTCACAAATCTACCTAAAAACCAATCCAGCTATTGTTATATCATTTGTACAGTTTTGTAATCCCCCACTTTTTATTTGTACACCCTTACAATCCCTTCAAAATCAGTGTTCTTTTTGGGTGCATGATTTGAATCATGATGAACTTCCTAAGGTGCAGCGAAGTACATCTTTTTTTTTGATTGTTTTTTTATTTGTACCTAGATAATCATACAGAAATACTGACCTATCCAATAGTTGTTACCAGACACTATTTTGATTATAATTTTGCTCTAGAATTCTATATGATACTTTTAAGAGGTCTGTTTTCGAAATTCTTCATAGTTTTTCCAGAATTTGGGATAACTATCCGACATTTGACAAAAACGTCTCTAGAACTTTTTTTTTTTTTTTTTTTTGATTCAAACTTATGGAAAATGTATTATAGGTGACAGTAATATTAAAAATTTATTGGTAAAATAAAATTTTTAATATGACAAAAAAAAATGTTTGTGATTTTTATCTAACGCTATTTTTTCCTATTCTTAGAAAATAGTAGGATAATAAAATTATCCGAGTAAAAATACATTTTTTTGCCATAATTATAAACTTCAACTTTTGAAGTAAAATTATTTTCTTATATAAACTGAAGCTCCACACAGAATCATTTTATTGAAAACAAATTATTTATCGTTTCTTTATAATGTAACATATCCACTAAGTCTCAGCCGAGGAGCGAAGAATACACAACGGTTCGAAGTTTTTCTTTTTTTTCCTTTTGAAAACACTTAAATATAGAAATTCTTTTCGAAAAGTCTTATACTGTAAGTTTTTAGATCAGAAATATATCCAATAAAGAGATCATTTTTCAAAAATCTAAATATTTTTTTCTGAAATTAAGAAATCCCGTCGAAAAATGCAATAAAAATGACAAAATATGTCGTAAAAGAGATTTTCATAAAATCGATTTTTTAATTTCGCTGTAACTTCGAAACTAATATGACTAGAAACTTGAAACTTTTATCCATTATCAAAAATAGTGTGATTCAAACGGAAGTAATATTACATAGCTATGCAACAAAATTAAGCATGTATTTATGTATGTAAAAAACCTTTTTTTAAATATATGTTGTTACTAACAAGAAAAATCTCAGAGGAGCCAAGAATACCTAACGGTTTTTCTGGATTTTTTTTTTCCTATTGAAAACACTTTTATATAGAAATACTATGTACTAATAAATTTACCTAAAAACCAATATTTTTAAATCATTTGTACATATTTTTAATCACCAACTTTTTATTCATAAAATATTCATACAATTATTGTGTATAAAATAAAAGCTCGACATCATTAATTTTAGTTGGGGGTGTTGTTGATACTTTTGATTTTGTGTCATCATATACTTCCCAATGTCCATTTCCTCTCAGAGTACAGGCAGTATAGTGACCAGTTGCGCTTCGTAGACCTCTCCTTTAGTTACCATGAAATACAACAACTCCTCTTAAGTGATAGGTTTTTTCACCAACAACAATATTTTTCTGCAGATCTCCAAGCTTCTGAAAAATTGGTTCATCAAAATTTTGTTTTACCAATTCTAATGGCACCGTTTCAATGTTGTTTGTACTTGTTGACGCTTCTAAGTCTGAAAAATTAAAAAAACAATTTTTAATAATTATATTGTACATTTATTATTATTTTTTTTTAATTGGCCATTTACTTGATGGAATTGAGTTCAGTTCAATGAATATGTGAGTAGTAACTTCCACTTTTATGCTCCTAAAATTTCCACATTTTTCACAAATATTGTCGGCACTTTCAATATAGTCTTTGAGGTCATTTCCTATGTTTATATAACCATTATAAACATTTAAGGAGAGCTTAGGTGACTTTAATTCCTTAACCGGCTTAGAACAATAAGAGTTAGTACAGTAACTAGTTTTAATAAATGAAGGCATTTCATGCATTAGTTTATTCACCATGGATGCAGCTGTATCAGTTACATCTATATATTTTAGACCACCTACTTGAGTTTCCATATTACTTGAAAAATAATTTAACACCAGTTGAGTACGATTATAATAAATTTGCTTTTTATTTTTTTTCATTTATCATTTGCAAAACTATATCTGCTGTTAGATTTGATTGTCTTATTTCCGACAAATACTTCCGAAATACACCACTATCTGAAGCAGATGTAGCTAAAATAGATAGGATTGAATCCATGGAACACGTATTGTTAAGAACTATTTTTCCTTTGCCCTGTACAACAATCGGTCTACTTAATTGAGAGCTCCCATTCATTAATAATATAACAGGAGTGTATTTTCCTTTTTTATTGAGGTTTAAAAACTCAAATCCTGGCTGACGAATCAGGTAAGAGCGAGAAGGTCTAGATTTTTTATGCTGTCCTATTCTACTCCATTTTTCTGTCGCGTTATTTTCAACCGCTATTGAGTTATGTTCATCACATTCTAGACAAAGTCTTGATTCTCCACAGCCTTTTTCCATGCTACCTATCTCAACTGAGCATCCAAACAAATGTACAGCTATTTTACACTGTAAATATTTATGAAGGCCAGATGGAAAGTCACCATTATTGCAGGCAATGCATTGGGTACTTGAAATATGTGTACTGTGGTCAGAAACACGATTATTTGGGATATTAGACCCATTTTCATCAAGTTGTTTGTCAATTAATTTTTCAATTATGACATTGTTTGGTAATATGGCATTATTTTGGTTATCAGAAGTAAATTCATCAATATCGGTCAAACATTCATCGTCAGTTGTTGGTGAAATATCGATATTTTTCGTTTCACTTTGTATTAAAAGATGATCACCCCTGTAATATGAAAGTAGTTTTTCAACAAATGAATCAACTCTTACAGGTAAATTATCATCCTTAAAAACACGGTTTTTAATATGATTAAAATTGCATTCAATCCTACTACTAGATGCAATGTCTTCACCAAAACTAAATTTGTCTCTCATTATTGCTGACCAGCAAGGAAATAATTTAAATGTTCTTATAATGATAGATTCTAGTGTTGGCAAATACTGTGCATTATCAGAAATCCCTTCCACTGATTCAACTTTAGCCCTAGATTTATCAGCAATAGCTTTAGCCCAGTCTTTGAATGTGCTTGTATGTTGTATGTTTTCGTCATTTGTACTATATTCTTCATTACTAATAATAAAAGTGCTCTCCTGCTCTCGTTCATTGTAATTGTCATTTTCATGTAATTCTACTAACTCTGAAACACTGGTACTAATTAATGATTGCAAATAACGCTTTGCTTTGTAACGAGGTGTCCATACATCAGTTTCTTCTATATTTCCATCGTATTTGCTTAAAATGATATCAAATAATGCTTCCAAAATCATCTCAGCATCTTTAATTGAAGTACAAAAAACAAGAAGTCCCATTGTCCGAACTATAATTTGTTTAGTGCTTGGATAGATGGAACTTTTTATTGGACCCCACTGTGTCACAAGATGTATGAAATGGTTTATGTCGTTTCTTATATAGCATGAAGGCTTTTCAACGTCATCATTTTTAATTATCAAACAGAAACATGCGTTTAAATATTTATCGAGTGATTCATATTGCGTAAAGGCTTGCACTAAACCAGACATCAAGGCCAGTGATTGGTCAGAAATAACTACTTTTGGAGGTTTAACATTACACTTTAACCACCTTTTAAGCCATAGACTTATTGAAAGATTATCATGCTGCTCAGACAACATTGAAAGAGCAGTAAAACTTCTGTTATTTAAATTCATAATGCCTTCGTACAAAAATATAGTACCCCTTTGATTATTCTTTCTTTTTATTTTTCGGCAACACCCACCAGTTGCATCAAATGATAATGTAGGTACACTATTTTCTTTGAAACTTTGTCTATATATTTCAAGCTGCAATGGACTCCATAAATGGACAAAAAATTTATCAAGGCCAATGTCGTGGATATATGTAGAAAATTCACTATTTGATTTCATTAACTGCAATGCCAAAATAGGATCTGAGTGGAACCGAGAAGCGGATTCTGCTCTAAATTTTAGACCTCTCAAAGCATTTATATTAGGTATTTGAGCTGGTATTCTGTCACCTTAAAATCCAAATCAAGAATTTTAGAAGAAAACAATTATTTGGAAATACATCTTCATTAATGAAAATGATTAATAAAACATTTGAAATTTAGACTTAAAATAAATGTATATATAAAAAAAAAAAGAATATTACCATAATTCTAATCAAGTTATGGGAACTACTCTGACCAAACTACACTACAGCCAAAAACTCATAAAAATTTTGAATATACGTCATTATTAGGATTCGAAAGTTGTAGGAGTTCCATATTTTTCTGTATACTCTCGATTTATAGCAGACCAAGATAGAAATCCGTTCTATACAAAGACGAGTTCAAATATAAAAACTAAAAATGCATTATTTTGCATATATTGTCAATTTTAGAAAAAAGTGCATATTTCTTCATTTTCTTATGCTTTTTATGCATATTTCTTAACTTTTGTGGAATTTTTACACGTGTTTAATATTTTATAAAAAAATTGAAGTTTTATTTTATTTTCGATTATTTAATGTACTAATGTCTACATACCGTACCGTAAACTATAACGAATTAATTTGACGGAGCGTATATACTTTCAGACAATCGTCGATCGTTCAATATAGGAAATATCAAGAAATGTTGTCGTTGTTCAATGCAATTTATTTACAGGTGTAACAGTTACAATAATTTAGATTTTATTGAATATGAAATAAATATAACTTTTCAAATAGTTTGCGTTCTATATTTTTATTTTTAGATTGAAAAAATTACAATCTATCAAATTCAGCCAAAAAATTTTAATTCAATTTTGTTTGTTTTTTTTTTGCATTTTTAATAAAAAACTGTTGCATATTTAATATTTTTTCATTCAAATATACAATTTTTTGTGCATATTTTGCTTTTTTTAGTTCCTACAACATCCGAGCCCTAGTCATTATATACTGCAGTAATAATATAATACATAGCATAATATATTGTAATTTATATAAATTATTGTTAATAATTAACTTGAAATTAACACTAAATTAGAAAATTGTATTTTATGTCATAAATCGTCCCACTATTTACAACCTGATTCAGCTGATCAATCGACAATCCTTTACACTTCAGTTGCAGATTTTGCGGACGAAAAATTTGTCTACCCCCATAAAAAGACCCCATAAAAAGAAATGCTGAACAATTTTTATTTTTAACAATAAAATATGTAATATAGAAATATAATAACGTTAAAAATATAATATATTACAATGTTTGTAAATATTCAAAACTTCTCTTCAAAATATATTAAAATTCTTATTGAACAAAAAAGGGGAAAAATAGCAATTTTTTGAAACTCCGTAATTTCCTCAAAAATGTTTGAAATCTTTTGAATTTTGAAAGAGGTCTATAATAATCCTACTAATATTTTTAATAAATTACCTTCTCTCATTATTGATTTAGCTTGATTCCTCACGTAGACTGATGGATCAATTCTTTCTTGTACCATTGATCGTAAAGCACGTTCTTTTTCTGAACCCATCATCCTACGTTTGTTGTAGTGCTTGGTACGAAAATCTCCAACGTATTGAGTATCCATTATAACGCTGAATATTAATAATACATAATTAATTTTTGTAAGGGTTGCTAAAATACATAACCCAAAATAATGATAAAAACATAAATTTTACCAACCGAGTATCAACTGTTGGTACTGAATTAATTGTTCCTTGAAAAATTGAGCCACATTCTTTACATCTGCCGTTTATAGACAAAAACACGATTCCAGAAAAACTAACCACTGCTTTTTTGAATACAAGACAGCAAGGTAATCGGGTATGTGAAAAAAAATGATCTTGAACAATATTACTCCATTCATACGGTGTCAATATATTATAGGTTCTAGGTCCTTTTTTTTCGTAGTATATTATTTCACGGGGTTGAATTAATTTCCACTCATCAACCGAAAAAGTGATATTAAATGTAAGTTTTTCTTTTTCTTCAAGTATTAATTCATCATCAGAAGAAAATATAGTTTCAGCAGTTTTATTAAAGTCTGAAACTGTAATTTTGTAAAATATACTTTGATTTAATTACAAATTTGTAAATAAATTAAACAAAATTATAACTTAGATTAATAATTAGATATTTCAAAATCAAGGATCTGACTTACGGTAAAATCCTTGTCTTGTACTTGCAGGCAAATTATTTTCAGAACTTTTTAATGGCAAGGTCATACCAAGTTTACTTTGGATATTTCCCCCATTACGAGCCACACGTATACGAACTGATGCAGGTGTTACAGCATCTTGTAAGCCAACACTAACATTAGAAGCAATTTGTTTCCAAACATTTGAATTAACTCCAGCTATACCTACAAATGTTAATTTACAAAAACAAATTTACATATAACAACAGTAGAAGATTATATTATTTAGATTCCAAGTGATGCAAAGAATCTTATGGTTTTACCACGTTGTTTATTTATTTGTCTATAAACACTTTTTCGTATAGAAATCCTAGTCCAAAAGTTTCGTCCAGCAATTTTTTAGAAATTGGACTGAGATAGTACTTTAGAGAGTTCATTATTCAAAAATCTCAATAATTTTTCCAAAAATGAGGAAAATCTGCTGAAAACCTGAGTAAAAACGGCAAAATCGGTAAAAATCCGACGTAAACGAGATTTTCACTTATTGTTTTTTCAAAACAATTTGAGCACTTTTACGTTAAATATAGAACTTTTAATTTACTAAATTGTTTGTAAGTTTTTATCTAATATAATTTTAAATATTTGACGAAAAGTTCTGAAAACTTAATATGACCTTACTCATATACTTACCTAACTATCCTAACTTAATTCAAAAATCGTGATTCAGGATTTTTTTTATACACATTTTAATAAATTCATATAAATTCGTATATGAATATCGACTGTTTTTACGTTAATTTTCAACTTAAAATGTGTATAAAACTTTTTCTGTAAATCCGATCTCAGCGAAACTTGGAACATAGATGTAAAAACATATTTTGAATCTTTTGGTAACATAAAATTTCCAACGAGTGAAAAATTGAATATTTTATGATTAATTAAATAATAATTACAAAAACATCACCAAAAATTAGACAAATAACCAAAAAATACGTAAACAGTATTTAAATAATATATTATATTACACTGAAGCTTTGCTCAGAATCGTTTTATAAGTTAATGAGTAATCATTTCTTTAAGGCCCCTGTCACACTACGACGGTTACGCCGTACGGCGTGACCGTACGTCTCTGCCGTTCATCAAGAACACATAGGTTTTAATGTGTCGTGTCTCATTTGTACGGTAGCGCCGTCGATGAACGGACGGCGACTCTAGAAACCGTTGCGTGTCACGGTTTCACGGCGCTGCCGCCACGCCGTCGGTTTTGTAAACACATTGTTTCTTATCAGTGGTGTCACACTGCAACGGCAAAGCCGTCCGGTAGTGGACTTTATCATTTTTTTTGTTAGTTTGTTTTTTGTTATAACTCTGTATACCTGTAACCTGTTGCACCTGAGATTTTAAACAATTGTTATAAAGGTTATTGTTTAAAATCTCTGAGTAGCACAGAAGTAGTAGTTGTGTATAGTGTTTAGACTTTAGACACAAAATATATTTTTTAATTTCCAACACTAAACAGCACACAAGTCACTTCAAGAACACAGTCTTAACTGAACTGACTACTGAGCATCTACTGACCAGAAATTATCTTTACAGATATTTATAAAACACTTTATGGACAAAATTAGCGTTGTTGTGTGACACGGGTTTTGAAGAACTGTACGGCGTAACCGTCGTAGTGTGACAGTTACTAACCGGACGGTTTTGACTTCGACGGTTGAACCGTACGGCGTAACCGTCGTAGTGTGACAGTACCCTAAAACTCAATAAACTCATCATCATTATCTTGTCCGAGGACCGTAGGGACGAAGGACAAACTTGTACCACTATCATCTCACTTACCAGCTTTTTATAATTTTGTGTTTAAACTTTTTGATAAGGTTTTTTTATAATAATACTAAAACAAAAATTTAAAATATAAAATCACCTAATTGTATTAAAAATGTGCATGTACGAGTAGAATAATTTTATTTTTGAACTTGTTTTGTTCAAAATATATGTAAAATAAAAAAAAAACGCAAGAGCAGAGTTGAGCTGCTTACAGTTTTGTGTCTAGAAATTAAATTTGAAAGCAACGATAAAAAAAACCATTTTGAGTAAACTTTGGTTTACTTATTACAAACATAAAAAAAGTACAGGGCACAGGATCTAGGTGACATACACGAGCTGAATTGATAGTTTAGGCATTATAGGATAGATTTTGGGATTATTTTATATAGCTATTATAAAAAAAAAAAAACGATTCTGAACAAAGATGAAGATGTCAGCCTTAAATTGTAATATATTTTATTTTAATACCTATCCTAGTTAAAGTAATTGTAATGATATACGTATTAATATTCAAATAAAGTAATATCAACAGTAAAATTTACAGCTTCAAACACTCATAAAAATGTTTGGTATTATTCCGATACAATTTTTTTTACATATTATTGAAGGAAAAGAAAACGTATGGAAAACTTTGTACCAAATTTACAATTCTTAGTTTTGATTACGTACAATTTTATGAATTTTCAACTACAAAATAACTTCAAATTTTAACGATTTTTTGCACATTTCGTAAAAATGTGAACTTTCTATGCTTATAAAAAAAAAATTAATTTATATAAGTACAACTTATGAGGAACATTGTATTAAATTTTCGAGATTTTTTGTCTAGCAAATTTTTTTTATCCACATTTCAGAAAAAAAAACTAAGAAAAGTTGAAATTTTCAATTGTCTATAAAAAGCTCAAAAAAGGCAAAAGTTTTCAAAAATCGCACCACGTATAAATGATTCCATTAAAAACATTTGGTGAAAATTTCAAGTATCTACAATTTTCGGTTTTTGAGTAACAGCTAAATCAAATAATCGATTTTGTCGAAAACTGGTTTTGCATAAAAATTACTGGTTTTCCCTCATTTTTTTTTGTGTTTTTCCCGCCGCATTTGATAACCTTCGGAATTTTTTACTTGTCAACTCTCTAAGGTACTCCGATATTCGTTTTGCTATCGAAAGCACATCCTGAAGTTCAAAATTGAAGCATTATTTCGAGAAGTTATGGTGTACACAGAAACAAAAAAAAAAATACACACATCATAGTAAAATCAATACATTATTCACTTCGTTCAGAATCTAAAACAATCTATTAGAATTTGGTTTTCCAAAACATGAATGTTGGCTTTATTAATAATTTGTTATAAGCGTTTAAAATTAGAATTACGACGGATGATTCAAATATTTATAGATTTCATTCCCTAATAATTACGTAATATTATATTATCCAAAATTGTCAATTGGTCATTTACATGAATAGTGAAATGGACAAGGATTATTATTTTATTAAGGAGAATGAGTGAGGCGTTTATTTATTTATTGACAGATAAATGTAATAATTATAAATAGCTCAAAACTCAATTAATTCCTATAATAATACTAGAGATGGGAATTTTACCGTACAATTTATATTACTGTATTCTATTTTGTTTAGTAAATTTAATACATGCTCAATAACATTTTTATAACGAAGCTAACCAATGTACCACTCCTAACTACAAATTAAATATTATATTTATATATGTATAATTTTGTGAACTCTTGTGTAGTTTAAAATTCTGAACGAAGTGAAGAATGTATTGATTTTATCATGATTTCCGAAATCACGAATATTGGCATCATTATTTTAGTAACTATACGGTATATACCAGGGATGGCAAATCAATGGCACGCGTGCCCGAAGTGGCACGCGAAAAGATTTTGTGGGCACCCGAAAATTTTTACTATTATATATTATATAATATATAATAATATAGGTAATAGGTAAAAATATTTTAAGCATACGGCTTTTATCGGTCATTAACAATTATTCAATTTTATATGTAGATAAAATAATAATACCTATATGATATATTTCGTTTATTATTATTTACATACGTATATTGAGAGTAATAATTTTAATATTTTTTTTCATGGCACGCTCTATATATTGTAACGATTGCAATGACTAACTCATCATTTATATCGCGCTCAGATAAATATGCTTAGGTAAACAGAACACAGGGACGTGTAGAGTACGAATACTGAACGGGATATATGAGTGACCAGTCGAGTTTTAACATCAACGGAAACGAGTCGAGTAAAAGAGTAGCATTTTTATCATCAACGTAGAGACAAGTAATATTTGTCTCTACATAAATTAATTAATCGTTTCACACTTAATTTCTACAGGTGAAATAACCCACCTTAGATAAGTGTTTTAATAAATATATTTTTATAAAGTTGCTCGTTTCACTCGTACTCCGCTACACCTGTGGTCTACATACACTACCCTCAAGAACAGGGTTACTCAGGTGATAGTGTTAATTGTATCTTTACATTTTATACTTATTTTATAAAGTTTATAATATATTCGTTGCACCTTTAATACACTAGGTACGTGTTAGTTTTTTGAACGCAGGTCATAAGTTTCTTGGACCTGTAAAATATAACTAGGAAAACTTTATTTATATATTATTTCAACGACCCGGTTCTCAAGACCGGTTAGTGTAGTAGGAATTAGCCAACCGACTGCTCCTTAAGTGGATAGAATAATATATAGATATCGACAGCCCCTTCATTCGAATTCAATCGAATAGAGCGAGGAAGGTGTGTTGCAATATATATATAAAAAAAAAAGGTAATTTTGGGCACGCAGTGCTCAGAAGGTTTGTCATCCCTGGTATATACAATATTAAAAAATAAATGATCAATTGTCAATTGATAATCCATAGTAGTAAGGGAACAAGAGTATAACCACAAAAATCAATATTCATTATTCATTAAACACATGCTATAAATTATTTTATAAGTATTATTAGAAATACGTATACTTTGTTAAATGCGAGGAACGGACGAATGATATAATTACAATAAAACTAAAATCTTGGTTTTACCAATATTTGGGTCTAGGACGTTTTGCCGCTACCATTTCGTCGCCGGACGTTTCGCCGCCACACCGTTTTGACACGGAACATTTCGCCGCGGACAGTTTCGCTGCGACCGATTCGCATGACAGACAGACGTGTCAATTACTGATAATAGTATTAATAAATCATTGAGCGTCGCTTCGCTCCACAGTTCCGTACGATTTGCTCACTTCGAAAAACTCCCCTCGCTTGCTTCGCGGGCTCGTGTCACACCCCCTCAGCTTTGCCGCGCGCATTCAAATGGATAACAACCCTCGATTTGCATGTAAAACCACTTCGGTGAGCAAAAGGTTTTTCGTGCAACATGTATTCAAAAAATGACAAATTATCTTATATTTAAACAATTTAATCATAATTTTATCTTATAATAAAGCTCTTATCATTTGTCGAACTACCGATTCCGTTTAACATTTGAGAATTTTTATGACAACATCCGCGGCGAAATTGTCCCGGCGAAACGGACGGCGGCGAAACGGTGGCGACGAATCGATAGCGGCGAAACGTCCAGATCCGCCAATATTCTCGTAAAATCAACGTATCAATATCGTAAACATAGTACAATAATATAAAATATATAACTAGTCATATTAAATATTTAAATCGTGCATTGTAGAGGACATATAAGTCAATAAACGTTGTTGTGCACATTAAAACAATTGAAATGAGTGGATACTCAATTTTAGAACAGTAAAAAATATTTACCGGATAAAGAATATATCGGTAAAATGTACATACATTTACCTTACCGGAAATATTTAAAAGGTAAATTTACTGAGCTTCCATCTCTAAATAATACCCAGATACCAATTAATAGATGGTTAATGGCCTTATACAATCACATTATTGTTTTTAGTATTTTGATACAGATATTGATTACCTGAGTACCTGACACAAATACACAATTTTCGAGTACTCGACTTTACAACTTGACTCAACTCAAAAAAAAAAAAAAATGATATAAAAAGCCCAATAAATACTCGCCCAACACTATTAAATAACAGTTGTTAAACATAACCTAACAGAAAATTTTAATTGTACTCGTATACTAACTGAAGCTCAGCACGGAATCATTCTATTAAAAAAATGTCGTATCGTTTCTTTAAAATTCAATAAACTCACCAAGAATATCCTACCCGAGAAGAGATCAACCAAGAATACCCATAAAAAGGTACCCATGGTGTGAAGTATGTCCGATTTTTTAATAATAAAATTGTTTACTTACTTTTACCATCGTTTGTTAGAATTTCTGATTGGTACTTCAATATTTCGGCGTCCAAAGCACATGGATCCACTTTTGGTTTTCGGCCCATCTTTAACGTTGAGTTAAAATATAAAAATTATATTTTACTTCAACCAAATACTTAAATGAGCAAATAATAATTTATAAAAAATATGAAGATTACAATAATGTCAATAACATATGTCACTGTAAAACACTCAACACGATAATAACTAATAAATCCAAAACAAGTTGCTAGCGCGATAGCACGATTTCCGCCTAGATCTATTTATAAATCCATTAATACAATTTGTATTTATAGTCTATGATAACGATTACCCACCGGATTACTCTACGGAGTCACATGATTTCTATGCATATTATTGTATTTTACAACATTTATTATAATAAGCCTTTATATTATATTATGTACTAACTCAGTGATGTATTCCTAAAAATATTTGTAGGTATACGACTTCTTCACGCAGTCATTCCTCATTATCTTTAGTTTTAGACGACAGAAGTAAAAACCTTATTATAATGTAAAAAGGAATTTTTCGCGCTTAGCTTGAAATATTTATTTTCTTTTACACATTTTCTTAGTATCAGATACAAGTATACAACTATATACGGACTCATAACACTTGGAGATTGCATACAGTATAATGATTAATGCACATAATACATGGTAAGAGATATTTAACAAATATACATAAACAAAATATGATGTACTTACTTAACACATTTTTACTGAGAACATTACTTATCACATTTGTATACAACACCTGGTAACTGTTTTATAACTTCAGGGACGACCGGAGGTGTGGGTCAGTAGGGGCCAATGCTCCTCTGAGATTTTTCTTGTTAGTAACAACATATATTTAAAAAAAAGGTTTTTTACATACATAAATACATGCTTAATTTTGTTGCATAGCTATGTAATATTACTTCCGTTTGAATCACACTATTTTTGATAATGGATAAAAGTTTCAAGTTTCTAGTCATATTAGTTTCGAAGTTACAGCGAAATTAAAAAATCGATTTTATGAAAATCTCTTTTACGACATATTTTGTCATTTTTATTGCATTTTTCGACGGGATTTCTTAATTTCAGAAAAAAATATTTAGATTTTTGAAAAATGATCTCTTTATTGGATATATTTCTGATCTAAAAACTTACAGTATAAGACTTTTCGAAAAGAATTTCTATATTTAAGTGTTTTCAAAAGGAAAAAAAAGAAAAACTTCGAACCGTTGTGTATTCTTCGCTCCTCGGCTGAGACTTAGTGGATATGTTACATTATAAAGAAACGATAAATAATTTGTTTTCAATAAAATGATTCTGTGTGGAGCTTCAGTTTATATAAGAAAATAATTTTACTTCAAAAGTTGAAGTTTATAATTATGGCAAAAAAATGTATTTTTACTCGGATAATTTTATTATCCTACTATTTTCTAAGAATAGGAAAAAATAGCGTTAGATAAAAATCACAAACATTTTTTTTTGTCATATTAAAAATTTTATTTTACCAATAAATTTTTAATATTACTGTCACCTATAATACATTTTCCATAAGTTTGAATCAAAAAAAAAAAAAAAAAAGTTCTAGAGACGTTTTTGTCAAATGTCGGATAGTTATCCCAAATTCTGGAAAAACTATGAAGAATTTCGAAAACAGACCTCTTAAAAGTATCATATAGAATTCTAGAGCAAAATTATAATCAAAATAGTGTCTGGTAACAACTATTGGATAGGTCAGTATTTCTGTATGATTATCTAGGTACAAATAAAAAAACAATCAAAAAAAAAGATGTACTTCGCTGCACCTTAGGAAGTTCATCATGATTCAAATCATGCGCCCAAAAAGAACACTGATTTTGAAGGGATTGTAAGGGTGTACAAATAAAAAGTGGGGGATTACAAAACTGTACAAATGATATAACAATAGCTGGATTGGTTTTTAGGTAGATTTGTGAATTATTACAAAAAGCGGGTGCCGGAATAAAGTTTCGATAGCACCCGAAATCAAAAAATCGATTTTGGAGGGATTGGAAGGGTGTACAAATAAAAAGTGGATGGTTACAAATGTGTACAAATGATATAACAATAGCTGGATTGGGTTTTAGGTAGATTTGTGAATTATTACAAAAAGCGGGTGCCGGAATAACGTTACGATAGCACCCGAAATCAAAAAATCGATTTTGGAGGGATTGGAAGGGTGTACAAATAAAAAGTGGATGGTTACAAATGTGTACAAATGATATAACAATAGCTGGATTGGTTTTTAGGTAGATTTGTGAATTATTACAAAAAGCGGGTGCCGGAATAAAGTTTCGATAGCACCCGAAATCAAAAAATCGATTTTGGAGGGATTGGAAGGGTGTACAAATAAAAAGTGGATGGTTACAAATGTGTACAAATG
Organism: Therioaphis trifolii; assembly: GCA_027580255.1. Lineage (NCBI taxonomy): Eukaryota > Metazoa > Arthropoda > Insecta > Hemiptera > Aphididae > Therioaphis > Therioaphis trifolii. Next base: position 108,690 of record JALBXZ010000103.1, read on the forward strand.
ATATAACAATAGCTGGATTGGGTTTTAGGTAGATTTGTGAATTATTACAAAAAGCGGGTGCCGGAATAACGTTACGATAGCACCCGAAATCAAAAAATCGATTTTGGAGGGATTGGAAGGGTGTACAAATAAAAAGTGGATGGTTACAAATGTGTACAAATGATATAACAATAGCTGGATTGGTTTTTAGGTAGATTTTTGAATTATTACAAAAAGCGGGTGCCGGAATAACGTTACGATAGCACCCGAAATCAAAAAATCGATTTTGGAGGGATTGGAAGGGTGTACAAATAAAAAGTGGATGGTTACAAATGTGTACAAATGATATAACAATAGCTGGATTGGGTTTTAGGTAGATTTGTGAATTATTACAAAAAGCGGGTGCCGGAATAACGTTACGATAGCACCCGAAATCAAAAAATCGATTTTGGAGGGATTGGAAGGGTGTACAAATAAAAAGTGGATGGTTACAAATGTGTACAAATGATATAACAATAGCTGGATTGGGTTTTAGGTAGATTTGTGAATTATTACAAAAAGCGAGTGCCGGAATAACGTTACGATAGCACCCGAAATCAATAAATCGATTTTGGAGGGATTGGAAGGGTGTACAAATAAAAAGTGGATGGTTAAAAATGTGTACAAATGATATAACAATAGCTGGATTGGGTTTTAGGTAGATTTGTGAATTATTACAAAAAGCGGGTGCCGGAATAACGTTACGATAGCACCCGAAATCAAAAAATCGATTTTGGAGGGATTGGAAGGGTGTACAAATAAAAAGTGGATGGTTACAAATGTGTACAAATGATATAACAATAGCTGATATAGATATTACACTTTTTCAGTCACATACGGGTGCCAGCGTAACTCAGCTTTCGCCCAGGGTTTCTTTTGCCAAGTCGTCATAATTTATCCAACAAATTACGTAATACACACTATGATAAACTGCTTCTTAACTTAAAAGAAAAAATTAATAAGTCATATAGTTTGGGACTGACTTGTGATGGGTGGACAAATGTTAAAGGTGATAGTATAATTAACTTCATAATTACAACAACTGAACCAATATTTTTAAAATCTATTGATACAAAATCAAATAAACATTCAGAAGTTTATATGAAGGATATTATAATAAATGTGTTAAATGAATTAGGTGAGATGAAGTTTACATCAGTAGTAACGGATAATGCTAGTAATATGAAAGCAGCATGGAATCTAATTTAAAGTTATTATCCACATATCAGTTGTTATGGTTGTGTGGCTCATGGACTTAATTTGTTATTTCTGGATATTACTACTAGATTAGAGCCACTAAAGGAAGTTGTTGTAGAATTGAAACATGTAATTAAAGAAATGAAAAACAAACATATTCTGTTATCAGTTTTAAAAGAAAAAACAAAGTTTATTGTCTGGGAATCTGCCTAGCTTAAAATTGACTGGATCTACACGTTGGGGTTCAATTGCAAGATCTATGCAGAGTTAAATCGACAATAAGTCTTGTTTAAAGGCCATGTGTATCGATGAACGAGTTGAATTAACTGTAATTCAACAAACTAAAAATTGTATTTTAATAGATGTATTTTGGGGAAGAATTGAAACTTTTTATAAATTATTAAAAACACTTGCACATTATTTAAAATTAGTACAAGGAGATAAACTTAATTTAAGCATTGTTTGTACAATAATTAGTGAACTGGAAAAATATTTTAAAGAATTTATTTCATTAGAAGTAGAACCAGCTCTGAAAAATGAAGAATTAAAAATTTTAACTATGCTTGAAAACAGACGTGATTTTTGCTTAAAAAAAATACATTTGGCAGCAACATTCATGAACCAAACACATTTGGAAAAGATCTTAAATATGGCGAAGACCAAGAAGCTATTGAATTTATAATTAATACGGGAGAAAATAATGCAGATATTGAAATAAATAATCTAATTTCACAAATATCTCAATATTGGTCCAAAGAAGGTATTTTCAACCTTCTTAGTTTTTATGGAAAACATTAGATTCAAAACTTAATCCAAAATGCAAAATTTGCAAAACGACCGTTTTTTCTGGTTGCCCCATTTTGAGGTCGACGGTGTCTCTTGCTTTGTGTATGTCTGCGGCGTATAATTCATATTGGGTTTCCCTGTCTGCACGCTTCTGATGAAACGACAATTTTCCGTATTATGCGTCTATGTTTTACATCGGCTACAGTATATATTTTTTCTGGGTTTAGTTTTACTAAAGAAACGTTGCGCTTCTTTGTCTGATTTATATATTCGCTCTTCTTGACGCGGTCCCGTGCGGCATCCGTAATATGCGTATGTCGCCGGCCGTGTCGATATTTCTTTATCAACCGCAAGCTCGCGGCGCACACCGTCACAAGCGGAACCCCGCTTACCCATCTATCAATAGAAGGGAACGCGGGCGCAAATCCGCGACGACGGCCGCCGAGCCCGGGGCCGGGAACAAAACCAGTCCACTTCGAGTCCGACGTTAAACACGCGACGTTCCGTCCGACCATTTTCACATTTACCGAACATTGTTTTTTTTGTTTATCGTTTTACGATTACTTGTTTTTTTGAATTTATTATTATTCTATTTATTCTTTTTATTATATTGTCAAATTGTTGCGTCACGACCACTATATATAACGATCAATAAGTTTTGTCTCTTTTTGTTTTTCTTCTTACTTATTTATTTTTTAGATTCTGAACGAAGTGAAGAATGTATTGATTTTACTATGATGTGTGTTTTTTTTTTTTTTTTTTTTTTGTTTTTGTGTCTGTGTACACCATAACTACTCGAAATAATGCTTCAATTTTGAACTTCAGGGTATGTTTTCGGTGGCAAAACGAATATCGGAGGTACCTTAGAGAGGTCACAAGTGAAAATTCCCAAAAGTTTTCAAATGCCACGGGAAAAACAAACAAAAAATGAGGAAAAAACGGTACTTTTTGTGCAAAACCCGTTTTCGACGAAATCGATTTTTTTATTTAGCCGTTACTCAAAAACCAAAAATTGTAGATACTTGAAATTTTCACCAAATGTTTATATTGAAATCATCTATACGTGGTAAAATTTTTGAACACTTTTGACTTTTTTTGAGCTTTTTATAGACAATTTAAATTTTTGACTTTTCTTAGTTTTTTTTTCTGAAAAGTGGATAAAAAAAATTTGGCTGGACAAAAAATCTTGAAAATTTAATATAAAGTTCCTCATAAGAAGTACTTATCGGTATGAAAAAAAAATTCAAAGCGAAATGCACACCTTTTTTTTTATAAGCATAAAAAGTTTAAATTTTTATGAAATATTGAAAAATCGCGAAAATTTGAACTTATTTTTTTCTGAAATGTGGATAAAAAAAATTTGGTTGGCCATAAAACTTTGAAAATTTAGTACAAGGTTCCTCATTAGAAGTACTTATTGCTATTAAAAAAAATCAAAAATCGTGAGTCACAATTTTTTTTTATAAGCATCTAAAGTTCAAACGTTTACGAAATAATTACATGATTGCGTAAAATAATAATTTAGCCTTAAACGATTTTTGATATTTGTTCTTATTCAAAAAGTATAAGTCGAAAAAACTTGAAACTTTCACCAAATGTTTATATTGGAATCATCTATACGTAGTACAATTTTTGTAAACTTTAGACTTTTTTTGAGCTTTTAATAGACAATTGAAATTTTCAACTTTTCTTTGTTTTTTTTTCTGAAATGTGGATAAAAAAAATTTGACTGGACAAAAATTCTTGAAAATTTAATACAAGGTACCTAATATGTCGAACTTATTGGTATAAAAAAAAAATTCAAAGCGAAATGCACAATGTTTTTTTTTATAAGCATAAAAAGTTCATATTTTTACGAAATGTGTAGAAAATCGCGAAAATTTGAAGTTATTTTGCAGTTGAAAATTCATAAAATTTTAGGTATTCAAAACTAAGAATTGTAAATTCGGTGCAAAGTTTGACATACGTTTTCCTTCAATTATCTGTAAAAAAATTTGCACTGGAATAAAATCAAAAATTTTTATGAGTGTTTGAAATTACAATTTTTTCACATAATCGCGTAAAATAACAATTTAGGCATCATTGATTTTTGATATTTGTTCTTATTCAAAAAGTATAGGTCGTAGAAACTTAAAACTTTTACAAAATGTTTAAATAGGCATTTTCTTTACATAGTTGTATTTTCAAAATATTTCGTTTATTTTTTAGCTATTTATAGGCATTTGAATAATTCGATTTTTCTTAGATTTTTTTTTATAAAAGTCGATAACAATTTTTTGGCCCTACCAAATCGCTTGAAAATTTAATAGAAGGTTTTGAATAAGTTGATCTAAGAGTGATTCAAAAATTATTCAAATACATAGGCACAATTTTTTTTTATAAGCAGTTGAAGTTCAAAAATCGACAAAATTTGTCAAAATCACGAATATTTGCAAATTATTTTGTAGTTGAAAATGTATAAAAATTTTTGTATTCAAAGATAAGAAATGAAAATTTAATACAAGATTGTTAATAAATTTTGCTTACGATAAGTATAAAAATACCGCGATACGTTAAATTAAAAAAAAATTTGAATGATTGTCTGAATCTATAATTTTTACAAAATCAAAAATTGACGCGTTGAATAACGATTTACTATAAAAATATTATAGAATTTTGTTATTCTTCATAAGTATTAGCCGTACAAACTTTAAACTTTCTCCAAATGTTAATTTTGGCATCATCTATTCGTGGTATAATTGTTGAAAAGTTTTTAGCTATTTTTAAGACTATTTATCTTATTATTTTTTCTGAAATGTGAATAAAAATGTAATACAAGGTTCTTATGAAAGTTGTACTTACTGGTATAAAAAAAAATTCAAAGCAAAAGTCAAAATTTTTTGTGTAAAAATCGTAAAAATTTGAAGTTATTAGATTCTGAACGAAGTGAATTTTACAGTTGAGTCATAACATTTTAAGAATTGAAAGATAATAAAGAAATGAGTACATGGATTTCCATAAGTTTTCCTTTAATTATCTGTAAAAAAAACTCTACCGGAATATTATCAATTTTTATGTGTGTTTGAAATTAATTTTTTTACGCGATTGCGTAAAATCACAATTCACTGTGTCTAAAGGTGCCTAGTTATCACTTCATAATAAAAAGTAATAGTATTTTCAGTGTTATTCTTGGGAACGTTTACCTACAGCGGCAAGAACATTGTTGTTAGGAAGTAAAGTCTTTTAGAGTTTAAAAACTTAAAACTCCACTACATGACTTCTGTGCTAATCTAGTTTGATTTAAAAAAAAAAAAAAATAAAGGCAAAAGCTTTATGTTTCAGTGTATAAAAATATTTAATTTTATTTATATGTTAAAAAAATCACAGATTTAACAATTATATCAGCACATGTATAATATGTGTACAAATATATTATTTATATATATACAGATTTATAAAATAGTGTCATTCACAGATTGTGATAAAAACGAAAAATGTAATGTAGTGAGTACACCAATGTCTGGTGATGTACAAGGAGTGATTGCGTTCCAATATATTTGCCATTTTAAGAATATCCTGTAACATAATATCAAAATAAGTTAATATTCACATATTATGTTTTTGTATAATAATAACTTTACAAAAAAATGTCTATATTATTTTTAGTGCATTAGTCAATAAATCAATCTAATAAAATAAAATATCTATGAATGATATATATTTATAAATAATTATAACATAATCTACGAGTAAAAACTATATTATATATTATGTGGAATATTTTGTATAAAAGTGTCTGTCGAATAAGAAAACATTTAGATAAAAATAATAATTTTAATAGGTACATACAATTATATAAATTGTATACATTTTTGTATAAAATTTAATCACATTCTCAATTATAATTCACCAAGGATGTAAACGTTGACTGGAAACTTCTAAAGTGAAATGTTTATGCAATAATTCTAATCTGATCTTTTGTAATTTGATTTGATGCCAAAATATGAAAACCTTATCATATCTGCCAACAGTTGCAAATTCTAACTCTTTTGATAAATGTTTATGAATTTAACTCATTTGAATAATATAACCAAAATCGTATTTCAATTCCAATTCTTTAATCTGTATTATATTCACATTGGAAATTTGTTTGGAAAAAAAAATCAGAGCCTGAAAAAAAAGGTGAAAAGAATTGTCAAACGTTTTTAATTAATGCAATTTGGAACAACATATTATGGTTTTATTAACTTAACCATACACTTAGAAACACTATACAATAATGGTTTTGGTGTAAAAGCCATTAAAAAATGCCAAAATAAAGAAACCTCTACCTATGAAAAGTCTAGTATGCAATTGCTGACACAAGTGACACTGAATATAACATATTATTTAGGGTGCATTTAATCAATTAAAAATGAATCTATACTATTATTTACTTCAAAAGTATGACAGTTTGTGATAGATATTTGTGGCATAATGATAGTAATGATAGTGTTAAAATGTGTTTTCACACATCCAAATGAATTTTTAAACATATTAAAATATAGGCATACTTAATAAATATGAATTTACCTTATTTTAGTAATCAAATGTCCAACCTCAGCGTAGGAAAATACATTGAACTGCTTATTAAGAGGACGCCACACCCGCATGTGTTGTCTCCGTCTTACAAACGTATAACATAGCAAAATCTGTTTAGCGCGGGACAAGTTTTCTCCCTCAATATTTATATTAGAATTTTCAAAATTTCACAACGCATAGGTAAGAACTTTATCTATGTCGTAGCGTCGTTATTTTTTTGATAACATAAATATAATTAAAGTTATAAGCTTAAGAAAATACATTTATTTTTTATTTTTTCATTAAATTACTAAAAAATATTGGTTTGTGCTACCAAAAAAATAACGACGCTACGACACAGATAAAGTTCTTACCTATGCGTTGTGAAATTTTGGTAATTCTATTATAAATATTGAGGGAGAAAACTTGTCCCACGCTAAACAGATTTTGCTATGTTATACGTTTGTAAGACGGAGACAAAACATGCGGGTGTGGCGTCCTCTTAATGTTTTATAACAACCATAGGACACATCTATTAAAAGAAAAAATTATTTAATAAAGTATATTAAGTAGTAGATATATAATAATATTAAGATGTATTTACCTGATAATAATTAATAACAATGTAGGTATGGCCATGTTGAAGTGATATACTGCACTACTGCAGTAATTATTTTTACGGGCATATCTGATTTGAACACAAATAAATTCACTATTATGTACTGTCTCATTCATATAAAACAAAAAGTTTATCAAAACGAAGAAGAAAAAACATTTTCATGAACTATACAACAAAATAGGTATTAGTGTATTATGCACATATTTGTTATTTACCTGATGATGAATGATGATATCTGAATTCGTTTGTTATAACGCTGCAGTAATACCGTATAGTAGTAATGATAATTCGTACATAAAAATCAATCAGAGAAAACACTATTTTATTATAATAATATAAGGTTCGTCGAATACGGAATAACACGGAAAGAAGGATACAGGTACTAGGTACTCAGTAGTCAGTACTCACGTCGAAATAAAAATTAATAAGTAATTATTATTGTTTTTATTCGCATCGTTATAATGTGGTAATAATAACGGTTAGTGGTTACCTATATTCATTATTAACGGGATACGCGGTGTGCTAAGGGAAATCAGTGTCACCACGGATCGAGAATCGGCTGATCGGGCAACACTGTCTACCTACATTAGATTTTCGATTAGTGTAGTCACCCATGGGCCATGGCTGAAATATATAATGAAAGTCTAATATTTCAACCATGATTTTACCGTTTTAATGTTTTATTAGTAGAAGAAAAAAAGAGTACGTATATAACGCTTGTTTGCATAATGCACTTTGCTACACTAATGACATAAGTACATAACTCAAAAAACTTAATTTTACCCAAAAACGAATTTGAAAATTTAATTTACAATAAAATGATGATAAATCATGTTTCATGTTAAGATTTCTTTAGAAACTTTTTTTAATAGATCAATGCTAATCACAGTAATCACACACTTAATAATTAATACCTATGCGTTCTTACCAAGCGAATAGTTTAATTTATCAACATAACTGTTGCATTCGAAACACAATGATAATAATTGGTTCTCGTTTCGTCAAGGTATGTTTATATTTTGAATATAATTGGTTTAATAATGGTTTCCGTTTGAGAATTAATTATTATTTCCATAATAAATAGTCATTTGAGTAATTAGTTTTTTTTTTCTTAACAACTGTAAGTCGTTTCGTCAGATTGAAATATACTTGGACCAATACCTTTAACATTTTAAATGCATTTTGAACACACCAACCAATAATGGGCAACTGCTGTGCCTACACATTTCAATGCAATTATTCAATGTCTAGGTATTAAGAACACTGTTGTACAATTTTCGGTGAGTACTTTATATGTATATACATTGAGAGTCACTATTTGTGATACATTTATCTATGACTTTTTTAATACTGGTTTACTTACTTAACACAATTCACCTATATTTTTTTAGAAGTCCTAGTACCCTAGTGCGAATCCAACATGCATTAATGAGGATGTGGATTTAAAATAGTATACTTAATTATGTATTATGCAGGCCACCATATATGTGATTGCTACAACCTCCAAAACTCATTGACAAGCAACAAGACAATGTATCGCAGGTAAAGTTACATTACCTATATTTTATACAATGTTTTTTATTTTTGTTTATGAACCAAGATGTACCTATGAATGATTAAAAAAATCAAAAATGAATAACGGTCATGTAGTTATTATAAATATTATTTTTATTTTTTTTAAAATTGTATTAAATTTCCCCCCTCTTCGTCCATGGCATTCTGGTCTTGATTTGTTTCCTATAACAGAATTTAATACTAGTTTGTATTTATTATAAATTATAGTGATTATACAACAAAACTAGTTCTGCAATGCATTAGTGTAGCATTGTCATGTTTAAGGATTATAGCTTTGTTATATTTTTTTATAAATACTTGTGGTGTATCCAAGATAGTTTTTTTCTGGGGGAAAGATAATCTGTTGCATTTTAAATTACCAAAATAAAATGATGTTAACACTTTGGGGTATAATTTGGTTATGCAAACAACATATTTTACCTATGTATCAGACATTATTTAATTAAATAAATAAAAATTTATAAAATTCTTAAACAAATTTTGGGTGGGGCTGTAGGTAGCTCTCTAGGATACGCCGCTGATAAGTATATTATATGAAAAAATGGTCTGATTAAAATTGTCTGCATGTTTATTAGTACACACTATTTCAATGCAGTTATTCCATGTGTTAATATTATTCAAATATTATGTATGGGCATAATGATACTTCTGAATCATAAACTTACCCTACTCTTCCTCTCATTTATCTTTTCACGCAAGTCTCGCTTTCCTTTTATCGTTGTTGCAGTCTTCTGAAATAAATAAGGTTTTATTAATTCATAAAAATTCTAAAAACCTTATGCATTATAAAAAGCACAGTGATACCTATTATATTAAACTAGTACTATAGAATGATAATTCTGATTTAATAAATGTTGATAATGCAAAACACCACTTTATAAAAAATGTTGTTGGTATTTGAATGATTTAATACGAAAATACATATAGAGCGGCAAAGATAATTATATTATATAGTTAAATTTGAATAATAAAAAAAAAATTCAGATTTCTGCTTATATAAAAAAGGATGAAGTTGATTAGTTAAATAATCATTTTCAAATTGTAACAAATTAACAGACACGTAATGTACCTAATTAAGACACTGTTATTTACAATTTAAAAATTACCTTCTTCTCTTGTCTCCACCAGCAACGCCCAAAATGTTTTTTTTTGCATACTTTGCACTCTTAAAAAAAATTAAATAAATTAAGGATCTGATAGTAATTACATAAATTACTCAATATACATACTAGGTTTTTTTTTTATTTTTTTGTTGGGGGGGGGAGATTTTTTCTTTTTCTTCTTTATTATTATCTAAATAAATAAAACAATTAAAAACTAAAAAAAAAAATTACTTTGGCATGCTTACTTTGGGTTTCTTCATTTGCTATGTTATAATAATGGTTGTGCACTATGGTAGTCATCTATATAATACATAAATAACAGTTTTCAATATATTTGAATTATAAAATTGATAATATATTTTAAAGCATTCACAATCCAACATTTCAAATTATACTATTATGTATAACACATTAATTTAATTCTGTTAACAAAAGAAATAATAGATAATTACATTAATTTTTAATGTTGTGTGATATATAAAAAATAAATGTTGAATAGAATCTAAAAGAAAAAATTTCAAATATTACCAAAAATAAAAAAAAAATTAAATAAATATAATTAAATATTAGTAGCTCCACACCAGCCACAAACCTCGACATTTTTGACTACATGTTGGTATACAAATATATACCAAATTGATAATTTATTCATTCTCCTTTATTAAACGATATGTAATGTGTAAAATTTTAAAAAAATATGTGAAGTTAAAATATCAAATTAAATTTATAAATTAGTTATGTTTTTTACTTCTTTTCTCACATTGCCTATAAGGTTCATTCACAGTAGGTCCAGTACAAACCTCTACCGTGTAAAGATTGTGGATTGTTAGTTAAAAATGATCAGAATAAACAAAATATTGAGGTTTTGATGGTTTTTTTTTAAATATATACAGAGTGTTCAAAAGTTTGGAAACGGTCATTAGACTAGTTAGGACTGATAAACAATAATGGTAAAATATTTAATCATTTCATTCATTATATCAAAATATTGTTGGATCAGTACCAATAATTGCAGTGACTGTATCCAAACTTTTGAACACCCTGTATATTAATAGCTAATTGTCATTAAAAATATACTAAATATTGACGAATTTTGACTGTGTAGATACATAAACTACAACTAAAGTAATTAAAGCAATTTATATTTATTTACTTTTATAATTATTTTTGATTATCATATACCGGCGTAGAATAAGGTATGTTGTAAATTATAATAATTGATTGATAGAAATCTAATGTTTCTCTGTTACTGGCATATTCATTATTTTTGTAGCCAAAAAATAAACCTCTATTGCACTTTTATTGGAAACCGTAATAGGTGGGTAGATGGAATTCATAGTGTACCTAAGCGTACATCGGGAATATAGAAAATTAAATTTTGTATACCAACAAAAATGTGTGTTTATTATTATAATCCTTTACAATCACGGTTATTAAAGACTTGAATTTAAAACTTAATTAAATTATTTACTGCACCTAACGAACATTTATTACATCCAACAAAAATTATTTGATTTATTCAAGATTTTCAATTTTGTATTTGTCAAAAATGTTTTTTAGACCTTAAAGTTTCATTAACGACTAATATTTTATCTAAAAAATCTTTGACGAATATGGTTATCCGTTGATAAAACATGAGGTTTTAATTGGTCAATATAAATTCATAAAACTATAGAGGGTTGAAAAAGAAGTTAACCTATCTAATTTATTTTCGATTATAAATTATAATACAATTATAGATAGATAATCTAGGTACACAAGGATTTTTTATAAAACGAATTGTAAGTAGAACCTTCTTAGGTATATGGATTCATTAAAATATATATGTACCATACATCCAAACAAATCCATTAATCGAGTTTGGTACATTATAAATAAACAATTTAATTAATGAGGTGTACCTAATATTATTATGAACCAACAAGTTGAAAACACAATAAAGTAAATCAATAAAATACACGTTGTGATTTTATATTTTTATATAATTTTATTTTATTATTTTTAATATTATCAAGCGTTAAAAAAAAATAATACTGTGGCGTTGTTTAACAGAAGAAAGCCGGACAATGTAAAAGTATTGATATTTATAAATTATATTTAATAAATTTCGTTCAAAATAAAAGAACAGCTCTGAGGTATGGCGTTAGGTCTTACGGATCACCTCCCGTAATTACGCCACTGCACCTCTCTACCTAGCTTTTATTAAAATTATAAATTTAAGCAGTTACTCACCTGAAAAACAATGTAGGTAGACCAATGAAAATTGTGTGTTAAGTTTCGACCTCTCTCGTCGACCGCTAAAAACACATTAAATCAGAATTGAAAATAAAATATGAAGTCGTCGAGTTGGTGCTGATAACTATAGGCAGGGCAAGGTATATAGAAAAAACCTATTTTGATATTTTGTTGCGCGTGTCGGCAATTACTTAACTTAACGATTGCAATTTTCGTAATTTATTGTCTTTACGCTCGATATAATATTTCCAGTTTTCTATCTATGCTGTTCGACGTATGTCTATATCATAAGATGTTCGCTGTAATAAATAAGATTTTTCTTTTGACTTTTGAAATTGCAACCGTTATCTGAAGTAATTGTCTACACGCGCAACAAAATATAAAAATAGGTTTTTTCTATATACCTCACCCTACCTATAGTTATCAGCGCCAACTAGACGATTTCATATTTTATTTTCAATTTTATTTTTGGGTGTTTTCAGCTATCGACGAGAGAGGTACTTGATTTCATCCGTTTCCTATACGCATCATATACATTGTTTTCCTGGTGAGTAACTGCTTAAATTTATAATTTCAATAAAAACTAGGTACAGAGGTGCAGTGGTGTACTTACGGAAGGTGATCCGTAAGATACATCATACCTCAAAGTAGTATTTTGAACGAAATTTATTACATATAATTTATAAATATCAATATTTTTGTATTGTCCGGCCTTTCCTGTGTTAAACAATGCCGGATGCCAATGACCATTTTAGTGGATCTCGCATAATTGTTAATGGGCGAATGTAAGTTCCCACACGAGATATAGCAGGTAAAAACTACCTCTAGGTATGCACACGAAAAAAAAATACAAATTTCTTTCCCACTTTTTTCAGACTTATGACCGACAACTTAGTTGGTATGGTTAAAATTTGTTTGTTCTTAGATTTGGTACAAATGTCTAATCCAATTTTTAATCGAATCCAGTATATTTTACGTATATTTTATTGATTTACTTTAATTATATTTTCAACTTTTTGGTTCATATTATGTACACCTCATATATTAAATTGTTTATTTATTATGTATTTCTAATGAAGAGGATATTTATATTTTTTTTTCCGTTTTTGTTGATTGTGAAATCAATATCTTTGTTTAAAGGTGTCTATTTACCATTTGGCTAAATACATACATATATGTAAATCCTATATGATGTTCGTATTACGACTCGTAAACGTGGTTTAGTACACATATATGTAGTCTTTTTTTATACAAAAGATCTAGCTGTAAGTGAACCGCAATTGTGGGCGTCCCGTACACCGTATTTTCGGATGAATCTCTTTTTTTCGGAAGGAACACTTGATTCGTGCAATAAAAAATGTAGGCAAAAAGTACTTATCCCACGGGCACGCGGGCTGATATTCGCGTTACGTTCATATATATTCTACATATAATATATGTAGAATATTATTTATTTAATTGTTCCCTCCTATATTATGTTTTGTATCACGGCACGTAACCGATTTCCAGTGATAGTGTTGAGTTAAGACTCGTGCAGTTTTATCAATAAAATAATATCAGTTGCAAAGTGAATATTGTATAGAGGTGTACAAACCACGATTTAACATAATATGGTTACCCAACGGCCTATGGCTTTGTACTTATTTCGCGGCCACGAAGTTAATCTAAAACATAATTGTTTCGATTCACTACTAGCGCACTAGGTGGTATAATTTTAAATAATCATACATTTTAATTATTGAATTAATTTATAATTATTATTAAATTATCAAAGTTTACATACATTATTTTATTTAAATAAAGTTATAAAATTATGTTTTTAAATTATTTGAATACTTATATCTACTATATATACTAAATTCTTATATATCTACTTTTAACTGTCAAAATTTCAATGAGATAATAATTGATTATTGAAATTGAAAATATTGTCCGCTGGGAATGCTAATATCAAATCGAGTTTGTTTGGGATTAACTTTGTTGGTCACTTAATCTTTTACGGATGGGCAACCATATTATCTTAAATTGTGGTACAAACTTCGCGTAATAATTGATTGAAAAATGTACACCACTTGTGAATGCTGCTAGGAGAGTTGGTAACCCGACGAGGTCTGATAATTCTATTTTCTATACTAGAGTCTAGACTCTAGAATGCACAATGATTGCTTAACTATAAAAGTATAAAATATATTTATATATTAAATAAAATTAGATAAATTTTCTACAACACAAATATGAAATAAATCTTAGTACCTCAGAGATGTATTTTAATATATAAAAATAAACAATTTTATAAAATATGAAAAAAAAAAGATTGCTCATAATATAAAAAGTGTATACAAATCCTAAATAGTAATAATTTATAACTTTGGTCAAACAAACTAAAAATACTGCTGCCCAAATACTGTGGGCACTGGTATTCAGTTGAAACTTCTTTTTTATTGTAGTTTTTTGTATATATATATATTAAGTAAAAAAAAAATACTCAAGTATTATTTCCATTATAAAATTAAATCATATAAATATATTTTTAAAACCCCTCAAATTTATTCAACTATTGCCACTCCTCGAAATTTAACCTGTTTAGCTCTTGGGTAAATATGCCACAAGAGTACTTATACAATTAAATTCTTAATTTCTTTATTTATATACAAATTTTTAATTAAATAAAAGTAATAACTTAAGCAATAACTATAATATTTTAATTTCAGTTCTAAATACAATATGTTACTATTACAATCTAATTTGGTAAAAAGTAAGTTATTGTAATCATTGCCATTGTAAACATAAATATGAATATTGGAAATCATTTCGGTAATTTGGTATAAAGACTTACATTCTGGATATAGAATCTCAGTTCATATGTATATGTGTATATACATACCAGCTTTAATATTGTTTGATTCATAAACATTCAATTTGTATGGCATAAGCTGCAAGTGTTTTTCAGTCCGCTTTCATAATGGTATTAATGTAAGATTAGAAATTTGTACACCTCTATACATTCACCTTGAACTTGCCATAGGCGTTGTATGATTATTTTTTAGATTCTGAAAGAAGTGTTTTATTTTTGATTTTTTTTCCCCACTGTCTCACTGTATTTAATTATAGTTACCATACAATATACATTGACCATACATACATTATGTACACTTTAATGTAGAGTGAAAGAGTAAAACAAAACTAAAAGAACTTGCCATTAGGGTATCCTCTCCTACATTAAGGTTTTTATTTATTTTTAATGACAATAAGTCATAAACATACAGGGTGATCAAAAAGTTTAGAAACAGTCACTACACTAATTATTGGTTTCTGATAAACAATATTTTGATATAATTAATGAAGTGATTAAATATTTTACCATTATTGTTTATCAGTCCTAACTGGTCTAATTAACTTGTTAACTTTTGAACACGTACAATATGTTAAAAAAAAAAAACATTCAAATCTCAACATTTTGTTTATGATGACCATTTTTTTACTGACAATCGACATTCTTTATACAGTAGATGCCACCTATAAGACTCACTTAGTATTGGTCCCACTGTGAATGAACTTTATAGGCAAGTAAGAAAAGTAGAAAAAAAAACAATTATTTTTTTTTTTTAACTTTATTTTGCTATTTTAATTTCAAATATTTCAATTTTACATATTACAAATCATTTAAAAAAGGAAAATGAATAAATTATCAATTTGGTATATATTTGTATACCAACATGTAGTCTAAGATGTCTAGATTGGTGTTCTATCATAAGTGGTGCTGTAAATATTTTAATATTTAATTATTTTTATTTTATATTTCATTTTTGTAACATATATTATTTTGTTATAGATTCTTATCGTTTGACTTTAATTGGGCTAACGTTCTTTGGATTGTGACTTGTTTTAAGGTAATTTTCTGTTACTTTTATGGTATTCACTGTAATTTTAGGTATGTAATTTTGTTTTTTAGATTCTGGGCGGGTTTTTTTTTTTTTTGTGTAGCAGTAAGCATTGAGTAAAGTTTTAACTATTTTAAACTCTTATTAGTATTTTTTTATTTTATATTTCATTTTGGTAACATATATTATTTTGTTATAGATTCTTATCGTTTGACTTTAATTGGGCTAACGTTCTTTGGATTGTGACTTGTTTTAAGGTAATTTTCTGTTACTTTTATGGTATTCACTGTAATTTTAGGTATGTAATTTTGTTTTTTAGATTCTGGGTGTTTTTTTTTTTTTTTTTGTGTAGCAGTAAGCATTGAGTAAAGTTTTAACTATTTTAAACTCTTATTAGTATTAAGTTTTTTTTTTTTTTTGTGTATCTGTTAATTTTTTTTTTTTTTTTTTTTTGTGTATCTGTTATTTTTTTTTTAGATTTTGTATTTTTTTTTTCTCAAAATGGGCCGTGTGTGTAAGCGTAAATTAAATAAAAAAGAAGCCATAAAAGTATCACGCGCAAACATTAATTTTCATTTGCAAGAACTTGAAAAGGATAAATTGAGAAAACAATTAAGCCGTGCTTCTGATGATGATATTTTTGTTACGAATCAAAGAAAATTGGTTAATTTAAAACGTACAATAAAACGACTGCAAGATCCGGAAATTAAAAAAGCAAACCAAATCGCTAGTCGTAAGAATATTTCGAAACGACGGCAAGATCCGGAAATTAAAAAAGCAAACCAGATCGCCAGTCGTAAGAGCATGTTGAAACGACTGCAAGATTCGGAAATTAAAAAAGCAAACCAGATCGCCAGTCGTAAGAATATTTCGAAACGACGGCAAGATCCGGAAATTAAAAAAGCAAACCAGATCGCCAGTCGTAAGAGCATGTTGAAACGACTGCAAGATCCGGAAATTAAAAAAGCAAACCAGATCGCCAGTCGTAAGAGCATGTTGAAACGACTGCAAGATTCGGAAATTAAAAAAGCAAACCAGATCGCCAGTCGTAAGAGCATGTTGAAACGACTGCAAGATCCGGAAATTAAAAAAGCAAACCAGATCGCCAGTCGTAAGAATATTTCCAAACGACGGCAAGATCCGGAACTTAAAAAAGCAAACCAGATCGCCAGTCTTAAACGACTGCAAGATCCGGAAATTAAAAAAGCAAACCAGATCGCCAGTCGTAAGAGCATGTTGAAACGGCTGCAAGATCCGGAAATTAAAAAAGCAAACCAGATCGCCAGTCGTAAGAGCATGTTGAAACGGCTGCAAGATCCGGAAATTAAAAAAGCAAACCAGATCGCCAGTCGTAAGAGCATGTTGAAACGGCTGCAAGATCCGGAAATTAAAAAAGCAAACCAGATCGCCAGTCGTAAGAGCATGTCGAAACGACTGCAAGATCCAGTAGTACAAAATGCAAACAAGATTTCCAGTGTGAGGAACAGATTAAAACGAATGGAAAATCCAGTTTTAAAAAAAACATATCAATTGCAAAATGTTCATAACATGAGAAAGCGAAGATTACCATCAGATAGTAGTCTACGTCAAAATATATCCACTAAAAAGAAAACGCCAAATTCAATAGCCTATAGAAAACGAGAACGTCAAAAATTAAATGAAACCAGGCAGAGGGAAGATGTTTTGATTTCTGAATATATTTTAAAAAGGTCTCAAGGTTTATCAGAAAAATGTTATTCGTGTCACAGATTACGTTTCCCGTCCAGCGTAAGCCAATGCAACTCTGACATCTTCAGTCGCTTGGGGATGTCAATTCCAGATGTTACCAAGAGCACTGTGACAATATGTACAAGTTGTCATCCACATATGAAAAAATCGAAAGTTCCTCCATTGTACATAGGAAATGGTTACGAGTTGAACAGTGTTCCATCTTCAGTTACACAATTAAATCAAATTGAAAAGCAGATGGTTTCACTTAGATTACCGTTTATGAAAATATTCAAATGTCTTCGCAGTGATGGACAGCTCAAAATCAAAGGTAACATTATCAATGTTCCAATAGATCTCACTAAGACTACATCTATTTTGCCCAGACGTGCCGAAAATTTAGCTGCAATTAAGATGATGAAAGTTAAATTAAAAAGAAAATCGTGCTTTAAACAACATTATCTTTATCAAAATGTCAAACCATCATTAGTAGTATCAGCTTTAAATGATTTGATAAAAAAACCTCTGTATAAAGATGCTGAAATAGACAAAGATTGGTTGGCTCATGTGACAGAAACGACCAAAAATTTTGAAAACAGCTCAGATCATGAAAGTGAAGGAACAGACGAAGAAGATATAAATATTGAACCAATCAACCCGGGAACAATGGACACAATGATTGAAAACTGTGATTTTGTTTCTTTTGCCCCAGGTGAAGGTATGAAACCATTATCTATTCTTATTGATGATCACGCAGAGGAAAAAGCTTTTCCTGATTTATTTGGTGGGCATCCACGCACAAATAAATCGCCTTTAAAAAATTATTCAAAAGTAGTAAGGTCTGAACTGCTAAACGTAGATCGGAGGTTTGCGTCAAACTCATCAAACTTGTTTTTTAAATGCAAAGTTTTAGTTCAAAAATTAATTGCTAGCAATGTGCAAATTGTTTTACGTAAAAACAAAAAAGGAAACACAACTGCAAATGAAGTAGCAAATCCAGCAGTTTTAAATGCAATGATAGATAACGATCAAGGATACCGAATGTTACACAACGTACAAAATTCACCTTCATATTTGGCAGCTATGAGAAAAAATGTTTTTGCCATGGTGCGTCAAGAAGGTCAACCGACATTATTCTTAACATTTAGTCCCAGTGAATCAACTTGGACTGATTTGTTGAAGATTTTGTATAAACTACGTTATTCCAAAACATTGTCTGATGATACTGTCCTAAGTTATGCACAAAAATCAGATTTAATTCGACAAGACCCAGTTGTTTGTGCTACTTATTTTGATCATAGGTTTAGAGCACTTTTCAAATTGATCAAATCCAAAAATGTAATTTTCAAAGAACATAATGTGAAACATTTCTTTTATCGTGTCGAATACCAACATAGAGGGAGTCCACATGTTCATATGCTGTTGTGGTTAGACAATGCTCCTGTATTCGACCCAGCCAAACCGGAAACATTTGGTGCTTGTGTAGCATTAATTGACAAATACATTACGTGTATTGTAGACGATAGCAGTCCTGCACATCAGTATTTACATAAAAATACCCATAACCATACACACACTTGTTACAGGACTGACAAAGACAAACAAATGAAAAAGTGTCGCTTCAACATACCATATCCACCAATGAATGAAACTTGTATATTGACCCCGCTTACAGAAGATAATAGTAATCCAATCACGAGAAAAATTCGTACACAACAGTATGAAAAACTTCTGCAATACCTCAGGGACTTCAAGGACAGTGACTCAAGTTCAGATCCATCATTAGAAGATATTTTACAAAAATTGTCAATAAAAGACGTTAACGAATATAAATCCATTATTCGAACTGTTATCAAACGGCCAACAGTTTTTCTAAAACGAACAATAAAACAGCGTATGATATCTGGATTCAACGAAGAATTATTTCCATTATGGCAATCTAACATGGATATACAGTTTATATTGGACGTTTATTCTTGTGTTAGATATGTAATCGAGTATATTGGAAAAAGTCAACGAGGAATATCAAAATTAATGAGGGACATTGTTGAGAATCTTAAATCTTCTACTGATTTATCGGTCAAAGAACAATTGAAGAAGATAGCTTCAACGTTTTCTGGGAGTCAGGAAATTTCTGCACAGGAAGCAGTGTACACATGCTTAGGCATGAAGCAATGTAATACATCAACTGGGTATATATTTATAAACACTAGCCATCCTGATAAAAGAACTCGAATGTTGAAACCAATGGCAGTTAGAGGAGAAATGGATTCAAAATCTGATGACATTTTTTTTGATGGTCTAACTGAATACTATTCATGTAGACCATACAGTCTTGAAGATGTGACATTAGCTGAATTTGCCTCCAATTATGAAGTTCGTGGTAAAAAAAAACCTGCTAACGACAGTTCTGATTTGGACACTGATAATGAACCTGAAACCACTTATCCGATTGATTCCACTCTAATCGGAAAACCAAACAAGTATATACATAAACGTAAAATTAGAAAAATCATACGTTATGTTAGGTTTAATGCGGATAAAAATGAACAAGACTTTTACAGAGAAAATATTATGTTATTTTTACCATGGCGCGATGACAAAATCGATTTGTTAGATATTAACTGTAAAAAAGTGTATGAAACAAACATTGTTCAAATAAAAAAGTTGTACCAACAGTTCAATAAAGTAGAAGAAACCGAATTAGATGATAACGAAATCCAAGTAGAAGGGGAACAAGGTCATAACAATAATCAGGTTCAAGAAGAAGAAGATGAAGATTGGGTACCAGACGATGTACTGATAAACGATGTTGGAGATTATGTGGAAATTTCAAATACATCAGATGTTGATGCTCCTAAAGATGGTGGAAAGATAATAGTGCACCTCATAGACAATGAACAGTTCAAAGATTTAATTGGATGTCTAAACGACGGTCAACGCCAGCTCTTATATCATACAACTCATGTCATAAGGAGTCAATTGTGGGGTAAAGGTCACCCTCCAATAAAGGCATTTGTCACTGGACCAGCGGGAGCTGGAAAGTCAATGCTTATACGAGCATTAGCACAGTCTGTAATTCGGATAGCAAATCTCAGACCGCATGTAGATGATTTGTCACTGCCCCCTGTGTTACTGACAGCACCAACAGGTAAAGCTGCATATGGAATAAAAGGTGTAACACTTCATTCAGCATTCAAACTGCCATTGAATCAATTTGTCGGACTGCTACCAAAGTTGAGTTCAGATATTTCAAATACACTACGGTGTCAATTTGCCAATGTTAAGCTTTTGATTATTGATGAAATTTCTATGGTAGGCATAAAAACTCTTGGATACATTGATCAGCGGTTGAGGTCTATATTAAGAATAAATAAACCATTTGGTGACATAAATATTATAGTATTTGGTGATTTCTTTCAATTGGCACCGGTATTAGCAACACCATTATACGATAGTTTTGAAGAAATATTGTCTAAATTTCCAAGTGCAGTAGAAATGTTATCAATTAAATATATTTGGGAAACATTCAAGTTTTATGAGTTGACTGAAATAATGCGCCAAAAAGATGATAAACAATTTGCAATTATGTTAACAAAGTTGGCCAGAGGACAGTTGGAGGAAGCTGATGTAAAATATTTCCAAAACCTTATTACGCAGCTAGACATTACTTTTCAACCACAAGTAATGCATCTTTGGGCTACTAATAATGAAGTAGACGAAATGAACACAAGAGTCCTTAACTCTATAAATCAAGTTAGTTTCATATCTGAAGCTATTGATACGTCTGCGAAACGACCAGATATTGAATCTGCCAAGAAACTGCCACGACAAAAGACTATGGGCTTACCTTTAAGATTAATATTAAAAGAAACGGCCAAGTACATGGTGATAGCAAACATTTCAACTGAAGACGGCATAGTGAACGGTGCAATTGGAGAACTCATGCAAATAAACAAAGGGCAGACTGCAGGAGGTAAAGAAGTTGCAAAAAGAGTTTGGATCAAGTTTGATGAGCCAGATGTTGGGTCACTAACTAGACAGAAGATTAAAGACAAACTTAAACCCGAAGGTGAACACACAGATGATATGTGCAAGTGGACACCAATTGAAATCATAAAATTAGAATTTCAACTCGGTAATGCAGAGCATCACAAAGTTACTAGAATGCAACTGCCTTTAGTCGAAGCTTTGGCATTAACGGTACACAAAAATTAAGGTGCCACATATCAATCCGTAGCATTTCATATACCCAAAAAATACTTGAAATGCAATATGTTATATGTTGGATGTAGTCGAGCAACTTCAGCACAAGGTTTGCGTATAGACTACTTTCCTGCAAAGCCACCAAAACCTTCAGCAAAAGTAGAACATGAGATGTGCAGACTTAGGAAACCGAGTTGTGCTCTTATTCCACGGTTTTCAAGAATTATGACACGCAGCGTACCACTTGCCTGTATGTCACATAATATAAGGTCTTTAAAAAAATATGAAGCTCACATTAATGCGGACATCATACTTTTACAATCTCAAATAATGTTTTTCCAAGAAACCGGTTCAAAACCAACTGACACATACACCATTAAGAACCACATTGAATGCTGTAGAATAGATAGTATACATGCAAACGGTAAAAGTGGTTCAATTTGTTTTGTTGAAGAATCCATTTGTTATAAAGAAATAACCACCAATTCAACATTGCTTCAAGATAAAAAGAAAAACACACACCTAGAAGCAATTGAACTAATCATTGAAAATGTTACCTACATTGGGATATATTCATCGCCAAATTTTCCGGTACAGTGTTACGAACCCCTGCTATAATGTAGTAGTATTAAATATCAGAATTATTGTATTATACGAATAAGGCAGAGCATTGTAAATGGTGTCGGTCAAAAGGAATGTGCTGAGCAAACCCTTTTGACCGGACGCCGCTTGACTGCTAGGAGTCTCGGGACTGACTAGACAGTCTTGGTATGACAGCAGAGCGCGTACAGCGCGTACAGAGCATTACAGAACCTTTTATTAGTATTTGTTATTAGTTTCATTCACTTATTAAAGTTTTAATACATAATCTTATTTGTGTAAGTGATTTTATTTATTTGTATTGAACACCTAAGTGCGTTCATAACATTTTTGGTGGCAGCGGTGGGATACGTCTTCCAGTATCTCGCTACTACGTCATTTCACAAGTAAGAAGAATAAATAAAACTTAAGTGTCAAAACTGCAAGTACAAGTTCATCAGTTCAGATCATCCAGAAAATTCAGATTATTCAGACACTTCAGAACATCATAAAATCCGGTAAATTTTATTTGTATTATTCTCGTCACTATTTCATGGTCGTTGGCCGCTCGAATTCATACGCCGAACAGTACGGCAACGACCAACGCATCATTCGCCGCCGCTGAGTACGTATTTTTTTTGTGGCGTTCTAACACACACACAAACAAATACGTAATCGACGCCGCCGTACAAGCACCGCCGATTATCAGCAACCAGTTCTTCGTGAACGCGACGCCATCTGGTGCCGTAAATTATAAGTAACCGGTTCACTACGAACCTACCGCCATCCAGTGACGAGAATCCTAGTAGTGGTCGATCACGTAAGACGCCACCAGGCGACCAGCAATAACACAGTCAGCTGCGCCGCCGTACAAGCCGCCGCCGGATACGCGCCGCCGTCGACGCCGCCGCCGACTACGTATTTTTGTGGCGTTACTAACACTAACACAACAAATACGTTAACGACGCCGCCGCGCGCGCGCCGCCGTGCAAATCAAAATAAACACGCAACACCGAGAAGTTATTCACGAAACCCAATATTAAATTGGTCCCTGCGCCAGCAGTTTCGGGGCAGAGAACGTCTAACAGAAAATTTAGCAGTCGAAAAGGACCGACGACGTTACGTGAATACCAATAAGTGCAGATCATTCAATTCCAACTCCACCATTCCAGATTCGGCAGTACGACAGAAAATTACAAACAGAACAACAGCATAGTGAGTAACCGACGTTTATACACAATTTGTCTATTCTGTAGTCTTAAGTAGTTAGTGCTTTGCTGAATTGTAACTGCCACATTCCCGCTTGTTTATATAAAAAAATTTTTACAAAATCATTTAGGTATAGTAAGAGGGTTGGGGAATGATTTATCATTATTAGTATATTTTTATTAATACTTATTGGACAGTGGGTTAATGAGTCGAAAAGAACAGGGAGATAGGTTACCTGAAAATTCAGATCAGAAAATTTCCGGAAATAATACCCTTTCACGGGAAGCCCAGAATCTTTCTCCTTTGATACCTTTACCATCAACCCGGGTCAGTTTACCCATTAAGAAAGCTAACCCTGAAGACCGTTCCTCAGGAAAGGAAATAGCTGACATTAGCGTAGACAATCTACTAATCCGAGCATCCGATTTAACCTTGACTACCAACGAACTGTTACTAGGCGTAACAGAGGAACTGAAAGAAATAGATAAAAGTTTAATTCAGTTCACGGACCAAACAAGCAATATGAGTACGAACGCGGAACTTTTGAACAGCGTGAGTCAGCTCGTTCCTCCAGAAAATTTAGATGCATTACGCGAACTCATTGATTCTAAAATTCGAGAAGCTATAGAGAAAAGAGAAAACGCGGAATATTCAGAACCTACAATGTTTAATTATATAGGGTTGAAAGAAGCTCTAAATTTACTACCAAAATCGTGTGACGGTAGAGATATCGAACAATTAGATATTTTCTTAGAAAAATGTGAATTTTCGGTATCATGTGTAGCGGAGAGTGCCAAGACACGATTGTTACAGGCAATATTGACAAGGTTAACTGGCAAAGCTCGCCAGGTAACCAGAAACAGAACATTTGATACTTGGGAAATCTTACGAGAATTTCTTAAGGCGAACCTTGAACCACAACGGACAACACAACACCTGTATCTCGAATTATACTCCTCCAAACAGAAAAGAGAAGAGGACGTATTGTCATATTCCATGAGAATTGAGGAACTCCAAACGCTCATAATCGAGCAAGAAACCGCCGAATTATCAGTTGAAGCGGCACAAGCGATGGAAACATCCATCAAACGGCAGGCCAAACAAGTCTTTATGGAGGGTTTGGGAATGTTAAAAGGTTTCATCAAGGCTAGAAATCCGGCAACACTGGAAATTGCCATCCAGGCTGCCAGGGAGGAAGAGAAAATCAAGACCTCTTCCGAGGAAAGCAAAAGATTTTACCAGGGAACAAAACGTGGAACAGAATCTCATAATACAATCAAAAAGCCAAATGGACCGTGCCATGTATGCAAAAAACTTGGGCATTGGGCTCGGGACTGCAGATCCAGCAGCACCGGAAATCAGACTTACAAGCCAGACACAGGACCGACAAGATTTAATCAGAGCAATATCCATGTAATAACTTGTCAGTATTGTAAGAAACCAGGCCACACCAGGGAGGTGTGCCGGAAGTTGAAATATGTGACGGAAAAGCGGAATGCAGAAAATCATTCGGGAAACCAACCACAGTCGGGCCCCAGTGGCAGCCGTCCGGCTGGAAGTCTAAAAACAGCCGCAATCACATTTTCCCAGTCGTCCTAAACATGAACCAATCAAGAAATCAGAACCTTAAGTACGACCATTTGTTTTGCCATTGTGAAGAGACAATAGACCAGAACATTCAATTATTAGTGGATTCCGGATCCGATTTAAACTTTATAAAACTTTCATCATTAAGAGATGAAATTATGGTCTCTGAACCCACAGAACATATTTTAACCGGCATTACAGGACACGTACTTCAATCACTAGGCACCGTAGAGTTAACACTCATAATTAAAGAAGAGAAACGGAAAACATTATTTCAAGTAGTACATTCTTCATTCCCAGTTCCTCATGACGGTATCTTGGGAAAACCTTTCATCATTGGAATGAAAGCAGTTATTAACTATCAGATTAATGAATTAATTTTAACAGACACTTCAGAGAGTTCAGAAAATCCAACAAGTCCAGAAAATTCAGAATATACCATATGTGAAAATACAAGTGATTTCAGTAAAATAAATGTTACATTACAACCGCGAACCGAAACTTTAATGACCGTTCCCGTACCAGATCATCAAGAGGGAGAGACTATTTTAATCCCAGCACAGACAATCTCCGAGACAATACTATGTAGTAATACTATCAATAAAGTACATGAACAACAGGTTTTAGTAGCCATGATAAACCCGACAGAACATGCAGTAACAATAAATCGCGACGATTGGAATTCAATAAAAATCGAGAAATTTAGAGAAGAAAAAATTAACGTCATTACCACAAAAGAGGAAACCTTGGGTGATGGGAGTAGAATTTACAAGTTGAACGAAGAAATCGACACAGAACATTTGAATAAAGAAGAGTATGATTCCTTAATGAACATATGCAGACAATTCTCAGATATTTTTCATCTAGAAGGGGACAAATTATCCTGTACCAACGCCGTTTATCATGAAATTAATGTAAACCCTTCAACACAGCCCATAAATGAGAGACCCTATCGCCGTCCTTTTAAACATAAGCAAGAGATTGATAAGCAAATTCAGAAACTCCAGGAGGAAAACATTATTGCACCAAGCCGAAGTCCTTGGAATGCACCATTGTTGGTTGTACCCAAGAAACCGGATGCGGAGGGCAACGCTCAATACCGTGTATGTGTAGATTTTAGGAAACTGAATCACGTTTCCGTGGGCGATGCTTTCCCGTTACCGAATATTACAGAAATTTTGGACCAGTTAGGAAAGTCAAAATACTATTCCACACTGGATCTAGCCCAGGGTTACCATCAAGTTCCGATGCACCCTGACCATCAAAGCAAAACAGCTTTCTCGACAGACAAGGGACATTTTGAATTTTTACGAGTACCATTTGGTCTAAAAGGTGCTCCAGCCACATTTCAACGGTTAATGAATACCGTACTCACCGGACTTAATGGATTAAAAGCGTTTGTCTACCTAGACGACATCATAATATATGCATCCAACCTTACAGACCATTCCAACAAATTAGAAGAAGTTTTCAAAAGACTAAGAGAATTCAATTTGAAACTGAAACCATCGAAATGCTCATTTCTAAGAAAGGAAGTCAACTATTTAGGACACATAATCACGGACAAAGGCGTCAAGCCAGATCCCCAGAAAATCAAGTGTGTCCTGGATTTCCCAACACCAACCAATACTAAGGAAATCAAATCTTTCCTTGGTTTATCTGGTTACTACCGACGTTTTATACCCGGTTACGGACAAATCTCAAAACCTCTGACATCTTTGTTGAAGAAAGATATACCCTTCAGATGGTCAGATTTGTGCCAAGAAGCGTTTGATAACTTGAAATCTGTGTTGACTAAAAAACCTTTACTTCAGTATCCCGATTTCGGTAGAACGTTTAACTTAACGTGTGATGCAAGTAGTTTCGCTATAGGCAGTGTTTTATCTCAAGGTCCTATCGGACAAGATGCCCCTATAGCCTATGCATCACGGACTTTAAACAAAGCTGAGCAAAACTACAACACGACTGAGAAGGAGTTGTGTGCCATCATATGGGGCGTGAAGCAATTCCGACCATATTTATTAGGACAGAAATTTAAGATTATAACCGACCATCAGGCATTGAGTTGGTTATTCAATATAAAGGACCCAGGCTCCAGATTAACGAGATGGAGGTTAAAACTCGAAGAATACGAGTACGAAATCATATATAGACCCGGTGTCAGCAATACAAACGCTGACGCTTTAAGTAGAATTCATCCAGTAATGACTAGATCAAAGACCATAACAGAAAATTCAGACACTTCAGACCCTACAGAAAATTCAGATACTTTAGATGCTACGAAACTTCCAGAAAATTCAGACACTTCAGACCCTACAGAAAATTCAGACACTTTATATGATACAAAACTTTCAGATAATTCAGACGTTTCGAAAACGTATCAAAATTTTTTATCAACAGATCATTCTCCAACAGCTAACGTTACCGAAGTGACCGGTGACATTTTCAAAACCTCATCAGATGTTTCTTTGGCTCACTGCGTCTCAGCCGATCTCAAAATGTCGAAAGGCATCGCCCTTCAATTTCGACGGAGGTTCGGACAATTATCGCAGCTGAAACAACAATCCAAATCGGTTAACGACGTAGCTCATATCCAATCAGACAATCGCACTATTTTTTATCTAATAACTAAGGAATTTTATTGGTTAAAACCAACCTACGAAAGTATGTTCGCTACTTTATGGAAGCTTAAAAGACTATGTGACCAAAGACAGATCATCAATCTAGCATGTCCCAGATTAGGATGTGGACTAGACAAATTAAACTGGGAAGTAGTCAGAAACATGTTACGATACTTGTTTAGAGGAGCTCAAACAAAAGTATATGTGTATACCAAAATTGAACTCAGCGAAGAGGAAAAACAAAGTTTAATCAAAGAATATCACGAAAACCCCCTAGGAGGCCATCAGGGAACCACTAGGACATTCAATCGTCTGTATGCCCACTATCATTGGAAGGGCATGAGGCAACAAATCAAAGAATATTTAAAAAAATGCCCGGTTTGTCAGAAAAATAAAATATTAAATAAAACATTAAAACAGCCGATGGTAATTACTACCACAGCTAATAGAGCGTTCGAGAAGATATTCTTGGATGTCGTAGGACCTCTTCCAAAAACTCACCACGGAAACTCATTCATCCTAACATTACAAGATGATCTGACGAAGTTTGCATGGGCTTCACCCATGGAAAACCATGAGGCCAACACTGTAGCACACCATTTCGTCACTCAATTTGTGTGTTTACATGGATTACCCGAGAGTCTAGTAACAGACTGCGGTACGGAATTTTTAAGCGGAATCTTCAAAGAGGTATGTAAACTCCTCAAAATACGCCAGACTTCTACGACGCCCTACCATCCGCAGAGTAACGGAAGCCTGGAGCGGAGTCACAGGACGTTAGGAGAGTATCTAAGAAATTTTATTGACAAGGACCCTCATAATTGGGATACTAGAATACCGTATGCAATGTTTTGTCACAACTCCACTGTGCATACAGCTACTAGATTCCAACCCTACGAGTTAGTATATGGTCATTCGCTAACGGTGCCAACATCATTAACGAAGGAACCAGAACCTCGCTACAATTACGAGGATTATCAATATGAAATCAAAAGACAGGTGCAAGAGGCACAAGCCTTGGCAAGACAGAATCTTCTTGACGCCAAGCATAAATCTAAAATAACTTACGACAGAACCTCAAATACTCAGAATATCATAGTGGGAAACAAAGTACTCGTACAGGACAGAACCTCAAAGAATAAGTTAGCCCCTAAATGGTTAGGACCATTTGAAGTCTTGGACGTTGATCCAACACAAAGGAACGTGGTTATAAAAAAAAGGGGGAAGAGGCAAACAATTCACCAAAACCTTTTGAAAGTATTTCATGAATAATAACGCCAGACGTTCTACACTTTACAGACGCTCACAATGGTCATAATATATCTCATATTTATGACAATAACTCTACAAACAATGAACGGAAACTCCCAGAACCTTCCACCGGCAGACGTCATCAATATTACCAACTTTCAAAACCAACAAGGTTTTTACTATCATCATTTAGGAAAATTAAAGACGTCTTATTCGGATTGGCAACTTATAAACTATATTGACCTCAGTCAATATACAACTAAATATTTCACATTATTAAAATTCTACAATTCTACATCTCAACTTTGTGGAGAGTTACGTCAGAAACTCGAAAGCACAGACGTTACGCACAGTTGTCGGCAATTTGCGCAAGCAACGTTGCCGTACCTATACGAGATAGAGGTAAATCATCAAGATATCTTATCATCAATAGGACAAAACAGCAACACTAATGACCGAACCCGTCGAGGACTTCGAAAAGCCATAAGTCGCCTGGCCAGTGTACTCTATGGAAGTTTGGAGAATATCGACATAGGATTCATTTTTAGTAAAATAGTACAACTAACACAAAATAACATGAATAACATGAATCTTTCATCAGAAAAATTAAGGATCATCCAAACCACAATTGGAGAAACTAATGCTACTCTTAGTAGTTTATTGATAGACCAAGAGAAGCTAGAACGGAACATTCAAATTTTAAGTGAGCAAGTCAAACAGAACCTACAGAAAATAAATCAAATAACAATAAAAACCACGCTGTTAGAACAAACCCTTCTATTCGAAGTTATGTTAAATCAGTATGCATACGAAACGCAAAACCTTTTAGCGATAGCAAACGCTGCCTTGCACGGAAAATTACACTCTGGCATATTTCATGCAAAAAGATGGTTATCAGAACTGAAGGAGATAAAAGCAAACCTACCAGTAGGGACCGCCCTCCCACTAGAAATCAGACCCGAATCTATTGCAGAATTTCATAAAATTTCGGAAGTAGTTGTCGTTCATAAAGACAAATACTTAATCTTCATAATTAAAATCCCTTTAGTACTCAACACTGAATTTAATGTGTTTAACATTGTACCAGTACCAATAATTTTTAATAACCTAAGTCTCATATTAGTAGAGACAGAAATAGAAATTTTAGCCATTAGTCACGACAAAGAAACCTTCTTTGTCTTGACAAATAATGAATGGGGAATGTGCAGAGATTCAGCAATGTATAAGATTTGTAAAAATAGTCAATCTATTCACCATAAATCCGAAAATCCAATATGTGAAATTTCACCTCTTGTAAAACCCCAGAACCTCCCAGATCATTGCAGAATAAAATATGTGACGTCAAACTTAGCCGTTTGGAATCGTCTTGCGTATTCAAATTCATGGTTGTTTCATACACAACCAGAAACAATAACAATTGTTTGTGAAAACCCCACAAAAGCATTTACTTTTGAGATTCATGGTGTTGGTAGATTGTCTATTTCATTAAATTGTGTAGTACATACAGACCAATTTACATTAATACCCTCAGATCATGTAAAAACAACCTTAGATAACGATATAATACCAGAAAATCATGTAACTATTGTAAAACAATCTTACACAGATTTGTTGCACCCATTTTTGCCACAAAATTACACAGATGTACAGGTCATAAAGGACCTAAATAAATTTATACACGGTCTAAAAAATGTAAATGATCTAGAAAAAAGACCCTCAGAACCTCCCCTAATTTTAATGATGAATATACACATAATTATACTTTACAGTTGCTTTATATTTGTAATTACTTTAAGCATTTTACTGTTAATTAAATTTAAGAAAACTTTCATAAAGCTGTACAAGCCGGATCTACCTGAGACCGAGCTTTTAGAAAACATAAATGTAAACAATAATTGTAATTGATTATGGTGAAACATAGGGACTATTAAGCCCCCATGTTTCATTTAAGGGTAGGGGTGTTACGAACCCCTGCTATAATGTAGTAGTATTAAATATCAGAATTATTGTATTATACGAATAAGGCAGAGCATTGTAAATGGTGTCGGTCAAAAGGAATGTGCTGAGCAAACCCTTTTGACCGGACGCCGCTTGACTGCTAGGAGTCTCGGGACTGACTAGACAGTCTTGGTATGACAGCAGAGCGCGTACAGCGCGTACAGAGCATTACAGAACCTTTTATTAGTATTTGTTATTAGTTTCATTCACTTATTAAAGTTTTAATACATAATCTTATTTGTGTAAGTGATTTTATTTATTTGTATTGAACACCTAAGTGCGTTCATAACAACAGAAGCTTTGTAATTTCATTGAAACGGTAGCTTCAACCAAAACCAATGTGGTTTTCATTGGTGATTTCAATATAAACTTCAACAAACCGCCAAAACAACTAGTTCAAATATTAAAACAATTTAATTTCAAAGTATTGGTGGACGATATTACTACAGATTACGGAACATTTAATAGTAGATATGTTCTTGGATTAAAACATTTATCTTTTTTAGACCCTAAAAAAATATCTAATGTACAATCATTAGGAATTGTTGCTTCTTATTTTTCAAACTTTGTTGAGAATGTCAATGAACTAGACAGAGAATGGCGCCTACTGATCTCAAGTGATATAGACATTAGTTTGAGTGCAAATGAATTTTGGGTGAAATATCTTAAACAAGTTAAGGGTGATGACACTCCACTTTATCCACAGTTATCTAATTTTGTAACAAATTTGTTAACTCTTCCACACAGTAGTGCTTGCGTGGAACGAGTATTTAGTGCAATAAATAATAATAAGACAAAAACAAGAAACAGGTTATCCTCTGAAACATTACAAGGTATACTACATACAAAACAATTAATTTCTGATCAAAATAAAAATTGCTATGACTTAAATGTTACAGATGAACTATTAAAGTTACATTCTAACAATATGTATTCCTAGGTATTTATTTGTATGCATAGGTATATGTTATAAATATACAGCATTAATTAATTACAAGTTTTTATATAAGTAGATATTATCAACTTAATTAGTTGTTAATTATAAATTGTTATTTGTTAATATAAAAGTAATTATCTGCTTTTATATTTTAGAATTATACATAATTAATGTGAACAAAAAGGACTGACATTTATTTTTATGATATGATTTCATTTATATTGTTTGTTTTATGAGTATTGAACTCCTACTTGATAAATTGTTTTTATATATTAAGATTTATTTCTTAGTAAAAAAGTTAATGCTTTTATGTATTTTATCATTTTACAAAAGTCAAAATGTAAACAAAAATGACTGACATTAGTTTGTAAATTTGCATATGGTATCATTTATATTGTTTGTAATTCGGGTGTTGCTAGTTTTTATAAATTTATATTTGTTAACATAAAAGTAATTATTTTATATTTTAGAATCATGTGATCAAAAAGGACTGACATTTATTTTTATGGTATGATTTCATTTATATTGTTTGTTTTATGAGTATTGAACTCCTACTTGATAAATTGTTTTTATATATTAAGATTTATTTCTTAGTAAAAAAGTTAATGCTTTTATGTATTTTATCATTTTACAAAAGTCAAAATGTAAACAAAAAGGACTGACATTAGTTTGTAAATTTGCATATGGTATCATTTATATTGTTTGTAATTCGGGTGTTGCTAGTTTTTAAAAATTTATATTTGTTAACATAAAAGTAATTATTTTATATTTTAGAATCATGTGATCAAAAAGGACTGACATTTATTTTTATGGTATGATTTCATTTATATTGTTTGTTTTATAAGTACTCAACTCTTACTTTAATAAATTGTGCTTTATTTATTTTATATTTATTTGTTGGAATAAAAGTTTATGCTGTTATAACTTAACAAAATGTGAAAAAAGGACTAATTTTTTGTTATATTTATCTTAAAATTAATTCTTATGTATTATAATAATTGTTGTTGTGTCTAATTAACCTCTAAAATCCCAAATCTAAACTAAGTATCTCCCATAATTAAGCCAAGGACAAAATTGTTAACTTAAATAATATATATATATATATATATATATGATAAAATAATATACCTATCGTTTAATTTATATATATAATTAATAATTTCTTAGGTTCTAATATTATTTAAAACCAAGTTACAATATGTTATCACAATTTTTTTTACTGATATCTATTTATGTTTACTGATTCTTAAACAATTTCAAAAATGATTATTTATGTACAGTCACACTATTGAAGGTAAGAAGTTTGGTGAGTAGGATATTAGGTAATATAGCAATAATGCTGTTATTTAACTAAAAATGTTTGCTGAAACATTTTTTGAGGATTTTAATTAAAAATCTGGGGATAAAAAAAAGATTGTTGGAGATTTAGGAAACTTTTATCACGCATTTTTGGGTAATTTACAATTTTTTACCGGGCAACACTGGTCGTAATGTGTTCTTCCATAAGGACGTCATACCCGCATGTGTTATCTCCGTCTTACACACGTACGACATGCCAAATTTTTCGTTCACTATCTGTGTTCTATCGTAATAAACCAACGTGAGAACACAGATATTTGTTCTTACCTAAAAGTTTGATAATAAGCCAATTCACTCTAATATCAAAACTGTTAGCAAAGTACTGAAACTGGTGAACGAAATTTACCATGTCATACGTGTGTACGATGGAGACAGCTTACAAAGTCCTCTTAGCTATTTCGTTTTTACGTATGGTCGATAAAAAAATTGTGTCTATATAATTTTTTTATTTTTGTAATTCTGTCAGTTCAATTAATTAGTAATCTTTATTAAAATTTAAAGTTGTTTGACCCTCCTATCCCCCAAAGAATGAACTATTTTTTAGATCCCATTGATAGTATAATACGCGCATTATTTTGAGGTAATAATAAATGATGTCATGAGTTATTCTGCTAATATAATAAAACAACCAATACAAAAATTACTTATTTTTTAGTAGGTATATATATGTAGGTATAAGGTATAACTTTTTAAATTCTAAATTATGATTATACAACATTACAATATTTCATTAAATATCAACAACTTAAAAACAATTAATAAAAATTTAAAAAATATAAAATGGTATTTGATATACTTTCTCAGCACCACACTGCAGGAATCTAGTTCAGCTATTTTCTGTAATATTAGAGGTAGAGTTACCTTAAAAAATTATAAAAAAATTTTGAATTATAATTTTGATTGATAATATGCTAAGTAATGAAATATGTTTCATTATATTGTATTTCTTATTTGTTGAAATAAGCTGTATTATTATTACTAAGTAGTAAATAGGTACTTGCTGTACCCACATATTATACCTACCTTTTATTTTTTTTCTCGTTTCCTGTTCTCTCAAAATTCTAATTGGTTCTCTTATATCGCTTACTAAAAGACGTTTTCCAAATAGTGGACTAATCAATTCAGGTAATAAACATTCGTTATAAAATCTAATGCACAGATGTATTGCAGTGAATAAGTGTATTAATTAATTTACTAATATTTATAGTTTTCATTACTTACAAATCTAATTGCAACTTTATTTTAGTGTTCCAAAAGTTGATATCATAAAAAATAAATATATTATAAGACCAATTATCTGTGAATTTAAAAAAGTAACATTTTGTTCTTTTTGTAACATGCAACTGAGTTTTAATTTGATAGTAATAGTCGTGGTTGGTTTTTAATGTTACACACTTTTTGTCGTCAATTTGGCAAAATGATATCTATAAAAGTTTAAAATAATTTTTACTCATTTGTACTTACCGAGTAATGTCTTATATTCATATTAATTTGAAACTACTGAAATTAAATAATTATTTCATTGACATACTTTTCCATTTTTAATAGCTTCAAATATATTGAATTCAGTTTTAGCAGAAAAGGGACATTTAATTTCAATAATTGAATCGTCTCCAACAAGGCCGTCTATTTATAGGAAACAATTAATGTATATTAAGTAGGTATTGACGTAATTATTAAAATTCACAATAATAAATTAGTGTTATTTTATATATTATATATCTATTTGATTACCTGGACTTGCTGCTATATAAGGAACATTTTCATCCACACACAAACCTACAGGTTTAATAGTCAGATTAAAAATTTCTTCAAACTTTTGTTTGGCCACAGTTTCCATCACACGTCCATACTCAATAGATTTGATTTTATAATTTAATTCTCCATATAATAGTTCGTGAACTGTTTTTTACATGATGTATATGGTCGCATTTTAGAAATTTTTCCTACTCTAGAAGCAGTTATTCTTTTTCTCCTTTCCGAAAACCATAATGGAGATTTCGCTTGTTCTCGTGTATCTCTTTCTAAATTATCTATATTAAATAATGATAATGTTTAAATAAATTATATTTTATTGTATAGGAATTTCATTGTGTCTATTACCTATATCAATTTCTCTTAATTTGTTTATAAAATCGACTTTTTGTTTTTCTTATTCTTCGGGGCATATATCTTCAGGCAATTCTTCCGCCAAACCATAGTGTTCGTCTGGACCCGATTTTGTATTCCTATTTTTTGAGATTGTTGGAAATAATTCCCTCCTCTTTGTATTGTTTAGTCTCTTCCTATTGGCATCTTTCAAAAATTGTTTTCCAAATTGTCCTAAAATAATATATAACATACGATTTTTGATAATTATATTATGTTTTTAGTTAAATAAATTTGTAATATATTATTGTTCAAGAAAAACCTGGACTTTTAGTAGTGATATTTTTTCATTATTGCTCTTAATTATTGTTTAGAGTTGAATGCAATGACCGCCGCTTCAACTCTTGCATTGTA